>ML431976.1:7491-67470 GCA_005239525.1 Nicotiana knightiana | reverse complement strand
ATATATATATATATATATATATATATATATATATATAAATACTTATGGGCTCCAGGCTCTATATTTGAGGCCCTGTAGCACCAAACTATCATTAATAATTATGTGTGCCAAATTCGATATTTTTATAATTTTGCGTGTTTGTTTTAAAATTTAAATTCATAATTTTTAATAACTTAATTTTACAAATATATATATATATATATATGTACACACACACCCCTATTGGTTCCATGCTCGATATTTGAGGCCCAGTAGCACCAAACTATCTTTAATAATTATGTGTTTCAAATTCAATATTTTTATTGTGCCTTGTGTGTTAGTTTTATAATTTAAATTCATAATTGTTAATAATTTAATTGTTCAAAATACACACACACGCGCGCGAGCGCTCGCGCGCGCGCACACACACACACATATATATATATATGGGTTTCAGGCTCTATATTTGAGGCCGAGTAGCACCAAACTATCATTAATAATTATGCGTGTCAAATTTAATATTTTTATAATTTTGCGTGTTTGTTTTAAAATTTAAATTCATAATTTTTAGTAACTTAATTGTACAATATATATACACACACATACACACACACCTATGGGTTCCATGCTCGATATTTGAGGCCCAGTAGCACCAAACTTTCATTAATAATTATGTGTGTCAAATTCAATATTTTTATTGTGCCTTGTGTGTTTGTTTTATAATTTAAATCCATAATTTTTAATAACTTAATTGTACAAAAAGTATATATATATATACCTATGGGTTTCAGGCTCGATATTTGAGGCCCAGTAGCACCAAACTATCACTAATAATTATGTGTGTCTAATTCAATATTTTTATAATTTTGTATATTTGTTTTATAATTTAAATTCATAATTTTTAATATCTTAAAGTATAATATATATATATATATATATATATCGAGTATAAGATATACTTAAACTAAAGGGATTCTACACTAAAATACTACACTTTGCTATGCTAAAAGGCTCTACATTTTACTACGATAAAAGGCTCTACATTTTACTACGCTAAAAAAATAAACTAAACTAAATATAAACAATAAATATATTTTAATCACAAATAAAACACAAAAAGGCATGGAAACACAAATATATAAGTTCGGATATTAACAAAAAAATTTATTTCACAATTTTATATTTTTTATACAACACTAATATTTAAGTCCGGATAAATGTAACATACTAGTTTCGCAAATAAAACACAAAATGAAATATAACACATTAAATTCAACCAATATGCATTATTATAAAAGTTTCAACATAAAATAAAGCGAAATACCTAGATTTAGTGTTTTCGGAAAGCAAATTGGTTGAAAAGTTGACTCCGAAAGAGTGAACCCACAATAATACGATGCTCTACCCCGAAGTGGGACCTACGTTCTACACCTTTTGTGTGACGGGAGGAGGGGGAGCAATTTTTTTTTTACTGTAACGAGGGGGGACCAGAATAGGGGGAGTAAAAAAAATGAGGGAGAAGAGGAGTGGGGATATGGTGGGGTTGGGGAAGACGAAGAGGATTAAATAAAGGATATAGCGCGAAAAAAAAGCGCTATAGGTATAGCGTACAAAATACATGCGCTATACCTGACCAGTCAGAAAGTCAGGGGTATAACGCACTAATTTTGTGCGCTATAAACCTTAACGGCAAAAGTTATCGTTAAGATATAGCGCACATAATTAGTGCGTTATATATATTTTTGTAACTTTTTTTTTACCACCTATTAATGTTCTTTTTGTCCAAAAGGACATTATTTTGGTTCCGGACTCCAAGTATTAAGTCATATTTGATAGAGAGCAGTTAACCCTATAGTAAGATTTTCTTGTACGAATTCAAATAATTGGTACATAGTTTGAAATATTTTTTTCTTTAAATGAAATGATGAATTTTGGCGTAATAAACGAAGAAATTTTGTCACAACCCGGAATCTCAACGTAGAGGTTATGATGGCACTGAACAATTATTTGCTAGGCAAGCCGACGTAAAACAAAAAAATTACTGATTGTACAATTGAAAATAAAATATTAACAATGATAAAGATATAAGTCTGAAGTAGAGTAAAATACACCGAACAACAAAGTCTAAACATAACCCAGAACCTAGAGTCACGAGTACATGAACATCTAGTGTGCTACAAACAAGGTCGGAACAAACTACACTATTTTGAAACTCAATAAAAAGTAAAGATAGAAGGAAAAGGGACTTCAGGGTTGCGGATGCCGGGTAGCCGTACCTCAAATCTCTAATAGCGACTGAATCAGAGCAAAAGCTATTGAGCGCCGCTAGGACCAACTCCGATATCTGCACAAGAAGTGCGGATTGTGGTATGAGTACAACCGACCCCATGTATTCTATAAGTGCCGAGCCTAACCTCGACGAAGTAATGACGAGGCTAAAGAGGACCACTTGCAATAACATGTACGTAGTGATAATGATAACAACATGAAAAGAAACAGGAACTGGAAGTAAAGTAACTAACTCATGAAACTGAGCTTAAACCTCATTATCAGAAAATTTGAAATAACACGTTTCAAACCTCGACGAAGTAGTGACGAGGCTAAAAAGGACCACTTACAATAACATATACGTAGTGATAATAATAACAACATGAAAAGAAACAGGAACCGGAAGTAAAGTAACTAACTCATGAAACTGAGCTTAAACCTCATTATCAGAAAGTTTGAAATAACACGTTTCATAATCTCATATAAAAATATCTTTGAAGCTCTAATTAATAATCTCTCTGAAAATTTACCTAGGCTAGAAAAAAAAAACGTTAAGCTTTTAATTTCTTTGTTTTGACTTATATATTGTAGAAAATGTGAAGACTATAATATTATTTAGTAAAAGTATCCGCATAGTATACACATTCATTCTTGGAAAGAAGACACACATATATATATTTATATATATGATCATCGTATATATATATCCCACCTGTTAGCGGTTAGAAAATTATACTTTCTAATGTGAACTCTTAAGTTATGATACGTCACAATAAAAACTGTTCCCTATTTCGTTCATCTAAATAAATTTAGATTTGTTATAAATGGAATTGTTCGAATCTTCATTAGTTATTAGCAATAAAACAAAAAAAAGACTCTTCAGTAGTTGATGTATATTTCTAATCAAGGGCATTTGGGACACAAAACAATTTCCTGTTAACTTTGGAGACAATTCATGAATTTTCGCACAGAGACCACAATGGTGGGGTTGCAATTATAAATAATTTACAGTGCCAGTATCGATTAATTAAATAAATAAAGTATAGGACCAAAATATAGCTTTAATATAAAATTGGTACTGATGAGGTCAGTCCTTACCTCTACTTGTTTATGGAGACAAGGCAGACAATCATGGCATCCTAAGGACCATTAATCAAAAGACCACGCAATCCTAACAAACCTATCTTCCCTTCTTTATTATTACAATTATTATATATCTCCATTACTTAATACTATATAAATACCTGGAAAACTTCTTCAACTGAAGAAACAAGAAGAAGAAGAAGAAGGATAAAGAGTGTTATAGTATATAATATGTATTCTTTACAAGAAAGTGATGAGTTGGTGTTTCAGATTGTCTCTAATCCTTGCCAACAAAGCAAGATCTCCCAAGATCTGGTTATGGATTATGCTTCTCTGGAGACACGTACTCATGATCCTTTAAATTATATTAACAATTCCCAGGTCAATAAGAGACTACTACCCAAAAGAATATTAGGTACTACTGATACTAATAATAATCCAGATTATAAGAAAGATGAAACTGCTGCTGCTGCTACTCCTGATGATTTCAAGCTTAGAAGAATTATGCATAGAGATATCGAACGTCAAAGAAGACGAGAAATGTCTGCCCTTTACTCTTCCCTCCGTTCTTTCCTTCCTCTGCAATATGTCAAGGTAATATATATTATTATTACACATATATGGTGTTTTCTTGTTAATCCCTATATTCTGAGTTATTTGTGTTTATTTATAGGGCAAGCGTTCCGTATCGGACCACATGCACGAAGCTGTGAATTATATAAAAGAAATGCAAACAAACATCAAAGAATTGGAGAAACGGAGAGACTTGCTAATTAAGTCGTTCTTACCTAATTCAATAAGAATAACTGGAAATTATAAATCAAATAATTTCACAGTTTCTCCAGATTCTGTCACGGTGAGCCCCTGCCTGCAGGGTGGCATTGAGATATTGATCAGCGTTGATTGTAAAGCGCAAAGTTTTCCCCTTTCAAGAGTGCTGAGGGAGCTTCTGAAACAAGGGATTAATGTCGTCAGTTGTGTCTCTGCAAAAGTGAATCAAAGGTCACTGCATACAATTCAGATCGAGGTACGTACTACTCTATATGTATTGAAATATAAGATCTAATCATATTTTGTGAAGTAAGTGTAAGTAATTATACCATCAGGTTTACTTAACCTATAACTATAGGCTAATCTCATCATCTTATAGTAACCTGAAATATAGAGTAATAACATGCAATAACCGGTTAAATTTAATAATGTAAAAGTTCTTTATCCTATTAGTATAGGATAACTTAAACTCAGATAGTTAGAGAAAATTTTCTTTCATGATTTCTTAATATGTTTCTTGTTAATTGGTTTCGTAATCTAGTTTAAGCATTCGTTAATGAAATTAATCATGCATCCTCCTGCAGGTGTGTGATACGGACAACATTGATCACCAGGCATTGAAACAAAAAGTGATTGATTTAATCAATGTGGACTTGTAATTCTCGAGTTATTACAACTAGTAACAAACCATGCAGGTGCTTTCATCTTACAACGCTTTAGCATTTAACACATGGTCAGAATTCAATACTCAGTCAGAACCGTTGCCATAATAAGAATGTATTGTTTGTAGAGAGAATGCATTATTGTAGCTTTAATTAATAGTATATATGATGCGGTGAATCCCTCCCTCCTCTATATATCTTTTCTTTAAGGGAAAAATATCTTGATGGGCAAAATAAAAAAAAAATCCATCTTCTTGTAGTTTTGACAAATTCTGATTTCCATGTTATACTTTTTATAAAAAGTCGGAGTTCAGTTGATCAATATAAAGCATTGAGAAAAAAAAAGATTTTCTGCTTTTACTTCTGAGTTTGACTATCAGTTGAGCTCTTTATACTATTTTTGATTCAAACTATCAGTATGAAGATATATAGAAGATGCTAATGGATACTTAAATGTACTTTGTTCTCATGGCACAATAGACCATTCACAAATTTGCTTTAGACATGAAGTGAGCAATTAATCTTGTTTTGATTTGCAAGTTCTTCTAAAAAATATTAGTGCAACTTAACTAATAAGCAGATGCTCATGTATATTAATTGTTGAATGTCAAACTAGTCAAAGAAGAAGCTAAGATATATGCAATGTAATCCTCTTATGACAATTACGTTTAAGACGACCGCAAATATCTGTATGATGTGAATACAACCACGATTAAGCACATATGGGTGAAGGCAAATAAATGTACAGGTACAGGTGTTCTAACTAATAATTGGTTCTAACCATATGAAGAAGATTGGTTAATTAATCCAGAAAATTTTGCTCAAGAAACTGAAGTTTATTTTCCAATCAGATTTAGCTTATACTGATATACTCTACATACGAAAGGTTTTAGTTAATTAGTGCTCCCATAGGACGTACACTTCAACTTATCTGTTTCCACCAATATGAATTCCATGGTTTATACAGGAGTAGACTTTTTTTTAAAATATGTTTTGACAGGAGAAAATCAGAAAAGATTAGGCATGACGTACCCGTTGAGTCATGTGGTATTAAACATATTTTGTTATTCCAATAAGGATAAATTAACTAATTATAGAGAAATGCTTTTCTTTTTTAAAAAGACTAAACAAAAAAGTAAGACACAATTGAAAACAAAATAAGTAATCCTTTTGGGCTGTTGTGCAGTCTCTTTGTAGGAAACCCTCTTGGATTGATCATCCAAACAAGTTCAAATTCAAAATGTTACCTCTCTTCAAGTCAGTACGTAGCAATAGTACACCATTATGGGCTCCAGAAGATATCAAATAGTTTTCTCAAGGGACGAGTACCAAGTACAGAATATGTAGGGGTCGTTTGATAGGGTATAAGAATAGTGTTTAGTATGATAAAAGGCAATGCAATATTGGTGTGGGCGTGAGGAAACTAATCATGGAGATGAGAAGAATTATCTTGTCGGCTAATTGTGTTATTCAACATTGCTATAGTGAGGCAAATCAAGTTGCCGATGTCCTTGCCAAATACAGTATCGAACACATGGAAGCGGTTTTCTATGATCCTATAAATCTTCCCAGGAATGCGATAGATGTAATAACTGTTGAAATAGACACTATAACAGTCAGTGGCAACTGTGTGCATCACAGCTTAGTGGGTGATGAAGGTGTAGGTTGACAGTGGTGCACGTTAGCAACATTCAGTTAGTTAGTTAGTTAAGCAAGATTAGTAGCTTAAGTGTTAAGTTAATTTAGCTAAAAATGTGTAGTATATATAGATTGGGATTGTAATAGTTGTATAGTTTTTTTTGCTAATGCAGTTGAGTGCATTTCCTCTCAAACCGACTCTTCTTTCTTCTTCTTCCTCTTCTTCGATATTTCCTAAGAACTCCATTATCGCGCGACAATGGCGTAATTCATCATGGTATCAGAGCTTGAGTAGATCGACTGGAGCTCAATTCGATTCTCATTTTGCGAAGATTGGAGAGATAAGTTTTCTGTTTTGAGTTGAAGGAAATTTTTTTTTTAGAAGCTTTGCAGCTCAACAATGGCGACACTGGATATTGACAATCCCAGGCATCCTCTATTTTTACAATCGTCAGATAGTCCTAGTAATGTGATTATTTCGATTCAGCTCAAAGGAACTGAGAATTATTCAGTTTGGAGCAAAGCGATGATGATTGCACTGCGAGCAAAGCGGAAGCTAGGTTTCATTGACGGAACTTGTACAAAATGTCAATTCACTGAGGATTTGGGAGAGGACTGGGAACGAGTTAATGCAACAGTTCTAACCTGGATAATGAACACTGTTTCGCCAGAATTGCTTACTGGCATTGTTTATGCTGATAATGCTCATGAAGTTTGGGTAGATTTGGAGGATCGCTTCAACAAAGTTAACGGATCTAGAGTCTACAATCTTCAACGAGAAATAACCACAATTTCTCAAGGTACTTCAAGTATTTCTGTTTATCATTCTAGATTGAAATCTCTGTGGGATGAGTATGGATCCTTAATTCCATCCTTACCTGTTACTGTTGGAACAAAGGATTTTATAGAACACCTAGATCAACAAAGACTATTTCAATTCCTAATGGGACTAAATGAGTCATATAGTGCCATTAGAAGTCAGATCTTATTGCAATCCCCATCACCTTCAGTTAGTCGTGCATTTGCAATGTTGATCAATGAAGAAAATCAAAGAAAAGTCTGTTCTTTTAATTCGCAAGTCAATTTAGGAAGTGATGTAAGTGATTCCACGGCATTCATAAGTACTAGGGACAATCCAGCAAAATTTAAGAGGTTTGGTAATCTGTACTGTGAATATTGTCGTCAGAAGGGTCACACCAAAGATACCTGTTACAAACTCCATGGATATCCATCTGGTTTCAAAGGAAAAAGAAATCAACAATACAGACAGGTAAATGCAGTGGTAAAGGATGATAATCATGAACAGGAGAATGTTAAGCACAGGGCTAAGGCTGAAGGACATCAAGGAATGGCTAATCTCTCCAATTTCTTCACTGAGGAGCAGTATGGCCAGATAATGAGGTTACTGAACAAGGAGAATTCAGAAGACTGCTGCAAGGCTAACATGGCAGGTAAAGATGTTTCACAATTTTTTGAAAATTGCCAGGATCCTTGGATTATAGATACTGGAGCAACTAATCATATGACTTCAAATCACAATATGCTGCATAATGTGATTAATTTGCCTAAACAGAAGAGAGGTAATGTACATCTTCCAAATGGTAAGTCTGTTCCAGTTACATATCAAGGTAGTTACAATCTTACAGAAGATGATACAATCCATGATGTGCTATGTGTGCTTGAGTTTAAGTATAACTTGTTGTCAGTTTCAAAGTTAACAAGGGAACTACAATGCTCAGTGAACTTTTTTCCAACATTCTGTGTATTCCAGGACCTGTACACTGGGAGGGTGAAGGGGATTGGTAAGGAGAAGGGTGGCCTTTATCTCTTGATCCCAAGGAAGATAGACAGAAATAAGGAAGAACAGAGAGTTAGAAGTTGCCTTGCTGCAGAGATAAAGACTGATATACACACATGGCACAGAAGACTTGGACATATACCTGCACTGGTTATGAAGAAACTGGACATCTTGAAGAATAAAGAGATATCAAGCTGTAGTTTTGAAAAATGTATTGTTTGTCCATTAGCTAGACAAACAAGACAGCCTTTTACTCCCAGTAACAATAGGGCAGCAGAAATTTTCCAATTGATACATGTGGTCATTTGGGGACCATATAGAGTTCCTACATATAACGGAAACAAATATTTTCTGACACTTTTGGATGATCATTCAAAGATGATTTGGGTTTTTTTGATGAAATTGAAAAGTGATACAATTATCTTATTGAAATCTTTCTTCAAATTGATGCATGGTACAATTTGGGAAACACATTAAAAAGTTAAGATCTGATAATGGTGCAGAATTCTTTAGCACAGAATGTAAAGAGTTCCTAGCTAATTGTGGGGTTGTTCATCAAAGTAGTTTCCCACACACCCCACAACAAAATGGAGTGGTGGAAAGGAGACATTGGCATATATTAGAAGTTGCAAGGGCCCTAAGGTTTCAAGGGAGTATTCCATTGCATTTTTTGGGAGACTGTGTGCTTACAACAGTCTATCTCATAAACAGAATGCCATCCTCAGTCCTAGGAGGAAATCTCCATATGAAATCTTCCATAAAGCCAAACCAAGTCTGTTACATTTAAGAACAATAGGCTTTTTATGTTATGCTACAGTTACAGAAAAGGTTGATAAGTTTTCACCCAGGGCAATAGCAGCAGTTCTTATGGGATATTCTACATCACAAAAGGGTTATAGGCTTTATGACATCAAAGGGAAGAAGTTTTTTGTAAATAGGGATGTGAATTTCAAAGAAGACTATTTTCCTTTTCAATCCATGAAGGAAGACAAATAATCTCCACTGTTCCTAGAGTTACAGGATGATCCAATGGTTCATCAAGTNGTCTTCTTAATGACTTCAATACACATGTAACAGTGTCTAATGAATCACAGGTTGATCCAGTCAATGAAAGTGAGGCAATTGGAATTTCTGATCAGTCATCTGCAATTCAACAATCTATTGCGGAGCCTGAATTACAGCTCAGGAGATCTGTAAGGGGTTCTCGACCTCCAACATGGTTGAAGGATTACATTTGCCCAGGATCCAACAGTTCTTCTTCACACTGTGTATATCCATTAGCAAACTACTTGAACTATAGCTCCATTTCACAGGGATATAAGTCATTCCTAGCTGCTATATCAGAAGAAGAACCTTCATCTTATGTAGAGGTTGTAAAGGATCCTCGATGGGTTGAAGCTATGCATTCTGAAATTGATGCACTTGTTCAAAATCATACTTGGGAGGTAGTTGACATACCTAAAGGGAAAGACCCTATTGGATGTAGATGGGTATATAAAATTAAGTACAAATCAAATGGTGAGGTTGAAAGATACAAAGCCAAATTAGTTGCTAAGGGATATAGTCAACAAGAAGGCTTAGATTATCAAGAGACTTTTTCTCCAGTTGTCAAAATGGTCACAGTCAGGGCAGTCATTGCATTAGCTGTTGTTCATCAATGGAATCTTTACCAGATGGATGTTTATAGTGCTTTCCTCCAAGGTGATTTAGAAGAGGAGGTTTATATGCAACTGCCACCTGGTTTTGGTATTCAAGGGGGGAACAAGGGTTGCAGACTACTCAAATCCCTCTATGGACTCAAGCAAGCATCAAGACAGTGGAACTTGAAGCTCACAGAGGCTCTTTCGCAAGAAGGGTTTTCTCATAGCAAACATGATCACTCTCTCTTCATCCCTGAGGAAGAACAGCAAGCTGGTGATTATTCTTGTCTACGTTGATGATCTGCTGATCACAGGTGATGATGAAACTCTAATACGAGAAGCAAAAGCTACACTGCACAAAGCCTTCAAAATCAAAGACTTAGGATCTCTGAAATACTTCCCGAGAATAGAAGTAAGCAGGTCTCAGAAGGGGATATTGTTATGCCAAAGAAAATATGCAGTTGAATTAATAGCAGAACTGGGACTGACAGGCTCTAAGCCAGCTGTGACACCAATGGAACAGAACAGGAAATTGACGACTGTAGAGTATGATACACACTGTAATCTGGATGATGATCCATAACTTACAGATGTGAAAGGATATCAAAGTCTTGTAGGGAAGCTTCTTTATCTAACCTTGACAAGGCCTAACATTGTCTATACAGTGCAAACTTTGAGCCAATTCATGCATGCACCTAAAAAATCTCATTTAGAAGCAACACATAGATTGGTGAGATATATTAAGAATGAGCCAGGGCTAGGCATTCTAATGAGATCAGAAGGTGACATGACCTTGAAGGCTTATAGTGATGCAGATTGGGCTACCTGTCCTAACTCAAGGAAGTCTGTTACAGGGTATTTGGTGAAATTTGGAGACTCCCTGATATCATGGAAGTCTAAGAAGCAAAATACAGTTGCAAGAAGTTCAGCAGAGTCGGAATATAGAAGTATGGCACTGACAGTCTCTGAATTGATTTGGCTGCTAGGTGTGTTCAAAGAGTTGGGAGTTGCAGTGGTTACTCCTATCCACCTTTTCACAGACAGCAAGTCAGCAATGCAAATAGCCAACAATCCAGTATTCCATGAGCGCACAAAACATATAGAGATAGATTGTCACTTTATAAGGGAGAAGGTGCAAGAAGGATTAGTAAATCCCATTTATGTTCCAACAGAGGATCAAGAAGCAGACATACTAACTAAATGACTTGGCAGCGTGTAGCATTATCATCTACTATCCAAGTTAGGTGTTTTGAATGTGTTTACACCACCTAGCTTGAAGGGGGGGGGGGTGTTGAAATAGATACTATAACAGTCAGTGGCAACTGTGTGCATCACAGCTTAGCGGGTGATGAAGGTATAGGTTGACAGTGGTGCACGTTAGCAACATTCAGTTAGTTAGTTAGTTAAGCAAGATTAGTTGCTTAAGTGTTAAGTTAATTAGCTAAAAATGTGTAGTATATATAGATTGGGATTGTAATAGTTGTAGTTTTTTTTTGCTAATGCAGTTGAGTGCATTTCTTCTCAAACCGACTCTTCTTTCTTCTTCTTCCTCTTCTTCGATATTTCCTAAGAACTCCATTATCGCGCGACAATGATGTAATTCATCAATAACCCGATTTTTTATACTTATTAATTGTTAGACTATAGAATTAATTTGGTTTGTAGCTATCGAGTCGAATATTAAGCAAGTAAAAGAAATTTGTTATAATTTCATATAAAATAGTATATTAAATAAGTGGCTAGAAGCTAATGTTTTAATTTACTTATTTAGTTAACTTTGGTAAATTTTATATATAATTTGAAGGGAAAAAAAAATTCAAGCCCACAATTTAAGGACTTCACGTGCAGATACTTCCGTAAGTGGGAATATATACATTATTAGGGTATTTTCTTTGAAGGATTATAAGTATTAAATTAACGTTGGCTTTGGAAAAGTGGCTTCGGCGCCGTGAAATGACATTGAGGCTTTTCTTTTTAACAACTAAGTTCATGTGCATCAAAGACTAGAAGATATATTTTTTAGGGGAAAAAAAGGAGAAGAAATATTATTGGTAGACCTATAATCAGGGAAGGCAAATAGGAATTATTTTACAATTACAGTAATAAGCTATAAGCTTCGGGTATGGATATTTATATTCGTATGCACTTTGAATTGGTCTTGTCAAGTAATAATCACGGAAGGATGAAACAATAGAAATCAATGGTTATGCAATGATTAGTAGAATTAGATATAGGATTTGAAAATTTTAATGAGAATTCAATTATTAAAGTTGCATCAGATTTATAAACTCAATTATTGAATGAAACTTATTTGGATTTTTGGACTTACTCATTTTTAACTACTCTTCGTTTTCTTTAAAAAAAAAAAAAAGTATGAAGATGCTTTATTTTACTTAATGTTCTTGGAGTATGAGTATCAGTTTATAAAAAAATTAATTTAATAATTAAGTTGGATTGTGGTATTATTATTTTTTTGCCTTTAATTAATGAATTAAGGTGTAAGGTATTAAGGTTTAACTCTAAGCTTAAAACTTAGGGATATAGAGTTTGACCCATTAAGTGACATCATTTATCAATACGTTGTATATGTTAAGGCTATTGAAGGACGCTTGGTTGGTGCTCTAGACGTTGCGAGGTTGAGAAACTTGTGGTTAGAGAAGTAAGTGAGAAAGCTTTGATGTTTGCTTATTCAAAATTTTAAAACCCGTTTTGAATGTATGTTTTGTCTGCCCGGTCCATGTTTTGGGACGAGCGTGCGCTTGCAAAAATAGGTGGTCGTTGAACAACCGCAAATATATATTATTTTATAAAAAGCTAAAATTATTTAATAAGTGATTTGTGATATGGTGTGATGTGGCATAGTCTCGTGCTATGGCGTTGGGGGGTTAAAAATTATTTCTTCGCTGCCGTAATATATTTGGGACATTTTGTATTCGTGATAGATATTGGGCATTATGTTTGCCGCCGTAATATATTTGGGGCATGGTGTATGCCACCGTGATAGATTTGGGGCATTGTATATGCCATCGTAATATATTTAGGGTATTGTGTATGCCGTTGTGATAGATTTTGGGCGTTATGTATGCTGCCGTAAACTCGTCGGGGTGTTCGGTTAATTTCCTGCATTGTCATTAATGATAAGTCCTTAGCGTAAATTGTGTTGATATATATATATATATATATATATATATATATATATATATATATATATATAATGTTGTTGTTGAATAACTGTTTGGGCCTTATAGAATAATTATATAGTGAAAGAATTTCTGTACATATTATTTCTGTGCTCGTTGTGTGTTTGTATTTTCTAACACTTGTTTCAGGGGTATTCAAAGTGGCGGGTCAAGGATATACTTTCGTATAACTCACATCTTATCTGCATAGATATGCAGATACTATTGGTGAAGACAGAGCGAGTAACTGACGAGTTCTCTAAAGTTGATTCAGTTATTAAGGTGAGCATATTCGTGGAGATTGCCAAAAGAGTCTTTATTATTTATTCATATGATGTCTTTTGCAATTCTCTTAGATGCTTCATGATAGTGTGGGATTTTGGCTAGAGTTATTAGTATTATATTTCGAGATATTAATTGTTCATAATGATTATCAGATTATGTGGATACTTTTTTAATTAATCAAATAATGCGAATTAATGGCTAAGGTATGAAAGTATGGTTCACCTAGCGGGTAGTATATTTTGGGTGCCAGTTACCTATAGGGATAGTTTGAGACGTGACAATAGGCCCTTATGTTCTTGATAAAACTCAAATTGCGTCAATACGACAAGAGACAAAGGAAAAACCTCTTTGAGTGATATGGTATTTTTTGTTGTATCTATCTTAGATTACAAGACAATGTATAGCAGGATATATTTTTCCTTATCTCTACTACGTTGTCCATTTGTAATCAGTTACATTTGCCGGTGGTTTTGGCTCAAAAGTCCGCCTCTATTTTTGTATAATCTTTTGGGTTGCAATAAAGTCCAGCGCCATCTAAAGGCGTGAAATATAAATATAAAAAAGGAATAGGATATATTAGTAATTCTGGCATTAGTTATGCCGAGATTATTTCTTATTCACTATTTGATTTGGCATATTAATGCATTACATAATTTCCAAAATATAAGGTTTTTACAAAAATACCCTCCACGTTCTTTAACTTTGTACACTAGACAACTTTTTTTTTTATTACAGGAGAGCAAAAATAAAATAGAAAACTAATTGGAATATCAAAGGCAAAAGAGAAAAACTTAATTGCTATGACATATAATACAAAATGCCAATTACTAAAATAATGGGTAGATTTTTAAAAAACAAAGAAAACATCAATTTATACTTTGACCGAGTTCAAAATCAAACTTAGTATTAAAGGTCATATTATTTTGATTATAGTAGAATATTAAAGGGAAAAAATTAATTTAAATATCACAATATGACGAAAGGTAATTGGAATAGATTTTGAGGGATTTGAGGTGCAGTTATGTCTTTAACTATGTTTATGCCAACATTAAAAATCCTGGCATTGTCAGTACCATAGTTTGCTATGTATTAGTTATGCATTGGATAATACCAAATAGAATGTATAACTAATACTTATACTAGTTATAAATATACTTGAATTAATTTTAGTATTAGTTATATATAGATTAAAAAAAATATACCAAGCAAGCGATTAGTAATGTACAAAGTTAATATTTACATTATTTTTTCTAATACTTTCTACCAAACTACCGAGAAAGATAAGAGCTTTTAAAGCTATTTGTGTGAAAGAAAAAAGTGTTAAAATTATGATTATTTCTCTTTTCACTTTTCAGACTTTTCAACCAAACACGTTTAGAGAGTAGTGTCCCAAGGTTTGGAAAAACTGAAAACTCTCTAATAGCTTTTGGTTCAAAATTCCGATCATTTTTTTTTCTGACAAAGAAGTGAAGTGGTCAAGATATTTCCATATACATTTTTGGATGCCCTTTTATAAAGAAAATAATCTCAATTACAATAAAAGAAACTGACATTACAAATATATCATGTACTTTAGTTACTTATCACCTGTTAAAAAAGCCATATAACTAAATAATATTGTTAATGGGCAATGGAATCTTACCCAATGTAGGATGCTAAGGTCCTGCCGTAGGTTTTACACCTGAACTTTAATGCAGGTTTATGTATTTCAATTGGCGTGCCAAAGGTTTTAGTACTGTACGAAAGAATACAATACTCCCTGTGATGAGGTACGTTCCTTTTTAGTCTGTTCTAAAATAAATGACTCATTTCTAAATTTGAAAATAATTCAACTTTAAACTTTTTATTTTATCCTTAATGACGAAACTTTTATAACCACAAAAATGACATGGCCTAACAAACAGAAGGGATTCAGAATTTTAAGTTTATGAGTTCCTACACAAAGCTTAACTTAATATACAATAATAATCGGATTAACGGATTGAGTTCCAAACTAAATATTCTTATATATTTAATGAATTCTTCAATACAAATACCGGATCTAGAAAAAAGTTACTGAGTTCACGGGAACCGTATCTAACACATTGGATCCGCCCTTGCCCACAAAATTTTTATCACTTAAGTTTTTAAAATCACAAGTTTCAAAAATCTTTTTTTAACTTTGTGACGAGTCAAACTTGTAAATTGAAACGTAGAGAGGGTCAAATAAGGCATAAAGCAATGCTTCTTCCGTAGTTTATAACAAATCATTAACAGCATCGTATCTGCTCCCACTTAAAAGAGATCCGGATTTCATATTTTTTATGTTTTTTTCTTCCTTTTTTTTTAAATAATTTATTGTTGTAAAGTAACAGCTAGGGTATTAGGTATTCGACACCAGGTCCAGTGAAGGCTACTAAACCCTACAAACACTTTGAACCTTTTCTTGTTTCTCCTCTGTCCTCCAACAAAAGGGCATCGCATATAGCAACCCTTTATATTTTCATTTAAATTTAAAAGAATCAACCCAAATATTCCCCAAGCAAAGCCGCTTAACTAAGATAAGCTATCAGATGTATAATCTGTGTATAATTATGTATAATAAGTACATAATTTATGGATATAGACCAGTTAGAAAAAATAAATATTAAACTCAATCGGTTATTTTTGTAGAGATTCCTTTAATTTATACATACTAATAGTGTAATATATTTCTATACAATTAATATATTTTAACCTGCTATTCACTTTATTTTAAATTATTAAGTTAAAAATTATTTTACTATATATGGTTACCTTATTGTAGATCATTTTAATATAGCGTGGAAAAAGAATTGTGTTGATTTTAAACACTTTATATTCGAATTTATTGGTCCTCTTAAAGCCCAATTTCTATGCAGTAGTACTAATTACTAAACGACTTGTGCTTCTACTCCTTTAGAATTATAATGCATTTGAGTATTTGCTTAAGCATGTGCCATATGTATAGGTAGTCCAAACACATAAATCACTTAAGACGACGCATTTACGAAATAATGATCCCTTATCAGAGGCAACTTTTGGTAGATGAAATTAGGGGTTCAAATCGAATCGGAATATCGCACCAAATTGATTAAAAAACTCGATTAGGTTTGATTTGGTATTGAGTAAAAAAATCTGAACCAAATCAATATATAAATATATATTTTTAAGACTTCATATTGATTTTTTTTTAAAAAAATATTAAAATATTTGGGATCCTCTCATGTGTTAACCTAGAAAGTGTACATTAACGAAAATTATTGTTAGACGACTAAGAAAATAACTATCATGTATTACTAAAAACATATATTCATTTATCAAAACTTTATCTATAACTTTAACAAAGTAAGATTGAAATAATATCTATGTAACAAAAAAAAAAAAAAAAAAGAATCGAAAATCTGACAAAACCGAATCAATCCAAACCGATATAATTGGTATGATTTGGTTTTGATAAAACCGGATCAACTCGGTCCATGTATCCCTAGATGAAATGGTACAAGTTAACTAATTATAATTATCGATCTCTTATGCTTTAACCAGACAATTTCTTGTGAATTAGATCATACAACTGAAAGTATTATCCGTAATGAATGTCAACATTAAACTCCCTTTGATACCCTCGAAAGAAAATGTAAAATTAAATATCATTATTTCTTGACTTGATTGAAAAGAGAAAAAGAAAATATCTACGCTTACCATTTAGCATAGATGTCTTTTGCATAGTCGTGTTTATTCTTGGTTTAATGTCTGTTTGTAGGAATACAAGTCAAAATTACTGTATTTTTGCCCTTCCAGAAAATTCAAAAGTAGATTGTGCCTAATAATGAAATGAATTTCCTAAGTCCGAATTTTCGAGTAAGGCTTACTATTCTAAAAGAGTATATAAGAACACGACAAGCACAGAGTGCGAAAAGGATATCTCAATTATGAACTATGACAGAATTATTTGGTCAAACCAACTTCTAATAGAATTAATACAGACAATAACCCTATAAATCACCATTGTAATCAGATCGCAAACATAAAGATATGCTCTTCATTTCATTACATATAACATCTGGTTGGAGTAGTTGGTCTGGTAACAGTATTAATTAAATCAAAGTGTTTGGTCACTATTCTATGGAAAAGATATTGATAATTAGTTTAAAAGATACTCTAGGTATGGTGTTTGGTCCACCTGTATGAATGAACTTAATTAATTAGCCCCATTTTGGTTTAAAGGCAGTACACAAGTACAGTGACTAAAACACTGCACAAAATAAATAAATAAATAAATAAATAAATTGTTTGTAAGATTCGTATCTTTTCTCTTTGGTTTGATAGCCCCTCTCCCCTCAAGATTTCCCAAGTCACAACCTAGCAAACAACCTCTTTTATCTTCTTCAAATTTTACCAATTCCTTCATCTAATTAGTGCGTGTATTTATTAAGCTAAAAACGTATAATTAATTAGTGGAAGCACTGATGATGGATAATTTCCACTCAATTTTTCCTTTTCAACAAGATGATGATAATGATCATCACCAGCTCCCAACAAACATCAATTCTTCTTCTTTTCTATATTATCAAGAAAACAGTAGCCAGCTGCAAGATCTGGTTACAGATCTTACTCCATTCCATTCATTGAAGGTGGACTCAAACAATGTTGACTTGAACAACACCAACAAAATTAGTAAGAGACGCAAAAAGTCGCAGACTTCATCATCAGCTGTTTCTCTTCAAGTTGATGAAAACACTGCTGATTGCAAGCAGAAGAAAATAACACATAGGGAGATCGAACGCCAAAGAAGACAAGAAATGTCTAATCTTTATGCTTCTCTTCGGCAACTACTTCCTCTTGACTATCTCAAGGTTCAAATATTATTACTCTTTTCTTTTTGTTATTATTGTCTTCTATTTGCATTTCTAAAACTCAGATCTCCCCCTGCCATTCTATTTTTTAATTAGAAGCTGACTAAATTTCACTAAGGTAGGAGAGTGTAAATTCGTGTCCATGTGATCTATAGGTCGCAGGTTCGAATGGTAGGTTGTCCTCGTGCACTGAAAACTTTTTTTTTCAACTTTTTCTAAGCAGATAGGTAATATTTTGGAACTTTTTTCAGGGGAAACGTTCCACATCGGACCATATTCTTGAAGCTGTGAATTATATAGAACACCTGCAGAAAAAAGTTAGGAAAATGGAAGATAATAGAGATAAATTAAAGAAGGCATTAAGTTCAAAGGATGTTGAATACCCCAAAAGTGGATGCTCGTCATCGGCAGCAATTATAACAGTAAGGCTATGCTTGGATGGGATGGAAATATTGACAGATAGTAGTGTTACGAACGAAGGGTTTTATATATCAAGGGTTCTTGAAGTACTACTTCGTGAAGGCCTTAGCATTGTGTGCTGCAGCTGCAACAAAGTTAATGGAAGGTTACTTCACACTATCCGAACTGAGGTGTGTATATATATAACCCTAGCTAGCAAATTGATAAAATCTCTCTCAATGCTTTCTGGGCTGAGCCTGTCGCACAGAGCTTGTCTAGTGCGGTTTACATCCCCTGTGTGGTTTGCAGGCTATTACACAGGGGAAATTTATCCAGTGCGCACAAAGTGCTCACCACAGACTGCTCAACTTATAGGAGGGGGGACCATATATAACCCTTGGTCGTGGGAAGTTTGGTATTGATCCTACCTTGTTATTATTCCAATTGAAACTACATAGGAGGGGGACACAGAAACCTAACCTCCCTAGAATATACAAGTAGGATATATACATGCAACAAAGTAATGGGGGTCTCTCATTTGATTATTAAGCTTACAAAAATAGAGGTCTTCTGACCAGGTTAATTAGGATTTTATTGAACAAAGATCATTTCATTTATATTGTGCTGTGAATATTCTTGCAGGTTTGTTCTCCCTCAAGTATTGATGCTTATGAGCTCCAACAAAAATTGGCAGCTACGGCTAATTCAAACTGATATAAGCTTCACGTAACTCTCCGATCCGTTGGATCTTGTTAATTTAGCGCAGCTCGCACTAGGATATCGACTGCAGGTTTCGTGAGAGCTTTCTTGAAATGTGACATATTCCACGTGTTTTATAGCCCAAGCAATTTCTGTTCAATGTTTGCCTAATGAGTATACAAGGAAAGTAGCAAATTGGCTGCTAACTTTTTTTGTCATGGTTGTTTTAGCCGCAACTTCGCTTGTGTTGTGGTTGTCATGCTGGCAATAATAGGCACGCATGCTTTTCAGCTATATGTTCTTATTAAGACAAACAAACAGTAAAAGTCACATCAATTAAGCACTCTACAGAGACCAAGACAGAAGAAAACATTAGCATCTACGCTGTTCCTCTGCTCTCAATTCGATAGCCTTGCAATGTCTCACAAAAAATTCTGTCAATACTACATCTAGCATAACAGCTTGTTTGGATAGATCCCTACGGAAATGTTTTTCAAATATAAAAATTCAGTATCTTCACCAGAATTATTGAATACGACAGGATTTCATTGCCCCGAATAAAAAGGGGTGAGTCAATTTTCAGAAACTTCATCATAAATATAAAATACTTATATAAATAAAAATGCGGGAGAAATAAAAAAGATGCAGGGCCGTTTGTCTGCTTGGCTAGTCAAGCATGGGCTAATTCATAGATCTTTGGATTTTGATTACCAAGAAATGGGGACTTTACAAATAAAGCCTGAGGATTGGCATTGTTGTCATTTTTTATGTATATGGGTACAACTATCTCCGCTCTCAAAGTGTCTATGATGTAGCGCCTGGCGGGCTGTTAGCTTTTGTTTTGATTAATTGCTACTTAAATTTTATTGTATCGTTAAATCCATTAATGAAAAATGCCACTCTATGGAATGACCGATTTGGTGGGGTCGTGTTGTTTCCTTATATTTTTCTCTCATTTTGCCCTTCCTTAGTATTAAATAATCATATTTTATCTTTTACTCTATCTTTTTATATAATAATTCTGCCTAGTAGATTACTTTTTCTTAATAATATTGCAAATTTATTCTTTATATTGTTGGTGCATGCATGACATTATGAAACAACGGCAAACAATACAACGGTATATTATGAAATGATACATAACAACCCTCCAAAAAAGCTGTAACTGAACTTTTGAACTCTTGGAACTTACAGTCAAGCCGGCAAAACCTTGTTTCTCATTATCTGTCCCTTATATATAATAATGCTGGAAATTATCTGTGAAGTCCTTGATTATATTACCAGAACGTTAATGGTTGTCGACTGCTATTAATTTTTTGGAAGAGAGACATGAAGGAAGATGATTGAATCAACGTTATCATAGTTAATTTGCAATATGCCTGTAATTTTTTTTCCGATTTCATTTTACTCAGCTTTCTGTTCAAGTTTTATATATGTAAGAATCAAATAAATTAAGTTCAGTTTGAGTGAAATGAATCTGGTCCATCTTACAGTTGACGATTAATATTTCAAAGAGATCATATTTAATTTGGTCCATTTTCACCCTACTCAGTTACTTTAGTACTGCTATACCCTATTCAGTTACTGTAGTACTACAGAGTAAAAATCTTGTCAATACAGTTGGTGATGTGTATGAACTATGAAAATAGTACTCCATTTGTTTCAAATTAGATACGGTACTTCCTTGTTTAGTCTGTTCCAAAATAACGAAAACAATTCTAAATTCGGGAATAATTCTTCATTTTATCCGTAATGAGAAGCTTTTATAACCACAAAAATGTCATGGTCCCATAAAGCTTTTACCCTTTAAGTTTTTAAGATCACAAATTTCAAATAGTATCTTTCGTTTTTAAACTTTGTGACGAGTCAAACTACATCATCTAAATTAAAACGGCGGGAGTACTTGATAATTCCATTTTGCATTCATGTACTTGAAATCTACTATATTTACATTAAGATTATCATAAGCATGCATTTAGAATACAATCATCGGAGTTGTACTCTCATGGTTAATTAGAACTTTGCAATAGTTCCCTTATTGGCTATTGAATCAAATTGCGGTCATAAGCAGTGTATACTCATGCTTCATGTTGAACTCATGGGCATTTGGATATTTAAATAAATTGAGCCGCTAGAATAACAGTATTGTGATCAATAAAAATGAATAACACATGGTCAATTGGCTGAGCTTTTCTCTTAAGGTTGGGGAGAATAAGATAAAGAATAGTTTTTTTTATTTTTTATTTTTTTATTCTTTCCCTTTTCGTAATTAACTTTCTTAGAAATACAATCGATTTTGATTCAAATCATTGGACATCATCAACAACGTGACACTTCTTTTTGTTTTCTTTTTCATCGTTTGACACTTTTGCATTTATATATATTATCATGTAAACAACGTCAAAGTCATCCCTTGACGTGGAAAAAATGGTAAAAGTTCTCTTGGTGAGTTTAAAAAGGAATGACAATAATGAAATGCAACTTCGGAGAATAGACCTATATTCGGGGTAGGTCTAAAATAATCTGTCAAATATATTTTTGAATAGATTTGATTATTCATAATGAGATCTCATATTTGGAGGTGCATTTTTGTAGTTTATGCTTTTTTAAAAAGAAAATCTATTTTTGGTGTTTGTTGCATCTTTTAAAGCGCAATTTCTATTATTTTTTGTATATTTTTTGTGCCTCGTTTAGTTTTCACTGTTGTAGTTCCTGAAATTAATGACTTCTTTGTTGTTTCTGTTTGGACTTTTTTTTTTATATACTTCCTGTTAAATCTAGTAGTTAGAGTTTATTATAAATTTAACAAAGTACTTACTTTTGATAATTTTAAAGGGCCAAAATTACTCAAGAATATATATTCATGGTGATTTGGAAACTTTAAATAAAATGAGCCGTTAGAGTAACAGAACTTCGATCAATAATAATGAACAAAAAATAATCAGTTGGCTCAACTTTTCGCTAAGGTTGGTGAGGGTATGCCAACCACTAGCTTCCACTGTTGTTTTTATTTCTTAAATCTTTTTAAGCTTCATATCGGTTGTTGTCGCTATTTTGTGCTTTCTTTTTCTACGACGGTTTGAGTCATTGTATTAAAATGGCATATAAGGTGTATGATTTAAGATATGTGTTTGAAAGCAAATAATATAATAAAATAGAAAGATGAAATCAAGGAGATTATTGTCTTTTAGGTGCTCTATCCAAGGAAATTAATCTGCATCTATCGGATTTAATATATAATATATTGATGTAAAATTTATGGCAGTATTGCTACACCGAAGACAAATTTATCACCCGAATGCAGCAATAAGTAATTCCAAATCTATTTGTGGAAGTTCCTTGGAGCTCCATTGGGCCTTAGACATGATAGATGGATTGCCATAAGAATTTTCAAAAATCGGTGGGATGTAAAGTCAAGCAACAATGTGCATAAGCTCATCCTCTGTATTGTACCTATAGCAATATGTGGGGAAATATGGACGAATTGGAGCTCATGTAGACAGAGGCAGACCTACCGTAGGGGTAGGGGGTGATCGGAACCCGTTAGCTTCGGAAAAAATACTGTAAATATATTTTATATATATGTACATATACATTGTGGACACATTAAATAATTTATCTGGATCCCTTAGTAAACAAAAGCTAGGTAGACGCATTGGTTTTGTAGCTTGCTCAAGCACTTCAATTACTTGACGGATCCGGGTTCGAAACCTGTTAAATCAACTGGTTTTTTATTTTATTTTTTTGAATTCTTTAATACTTGTACACAATAGTTAACCTAAAGTCTTAACTTTTATTCATTTCCAAACTAAAAAACAAAACCAACGCCTCCTCCTTTCTCCAAACAGACGCCTAAACCCTTCTGCTAAAAACCAAACCCCTTTTTCAATTAACCCTTTTCCGCTTCTGTTCGAGCTCAAATCCGGCGACCAGCAGTACGAATCGGCGGCGGCTAAGTGTAACGATCCGACCAGTTGTTTTAAGAATTAGCGCCCCGTTCGGTGACTTAAGGTGTCGAACAACTTCGTATTGTGTATTATGGCTTGCGTGTGCGTTCGAGTTCGGGTTTTGGATGATTCGGGATCAATTTGAAAGAGAGATTCTTGTTTTAGAAGTTTGAGCGGTAAGAGTTGATCGGAAGTTGACTTTTGTGTGGACAACTCCGAAATAGTGTTTTGATGATTCTGATAGCTTTGTATGGTGACTTTGGACATAGGCGTGCGTCCAGATTTGGATTTGGAGGTCCATAGAATAATAAGAAGCATTTCGGCGAAAATTGGAAAGTTGAGAGATTTAACCGAGAGTTGACTTTGGTGATATCGGGGTCAGATTTTGATTTCGAGAGTTGGATTAGCTCCATTATATCATTTGGGACTTGCATGAAAAATTTAATGTCGTTCCGGGTTGATTTGATATGTTTCGGTACGAGTTTTAGAAGTTGGAAGATTTGAAAGTTCATAAGTTCGATTCAAGGTGCAATTCATAATTTCGTCATTGTCTGATGGGATTTTAGGCCTTGACTAAGTTCGTATTGTGTTTTAGGATGTGTTGGTATATTTGGTTGAGGTCCCGGGAGCCTCAGGTGTGTTTCGGATGGGCTATGGGCCATTTCTCTATGTTATTGGACTACTGTTGCTGATGCCTGATTTCTTTCTTCATCGCGAAGTTCCAGTTGCAAACGCATAGCGTGTTTTATGACTGATCAATTTCCTTCTTCGTGTTCGCAGTGAGGGCTCCACGATCACGAACGTGTGGGTTCTACTTCTTCGCGTTCGCACTCTTTTTTTGGCGTTCGCGTAGAGCTTCTGGTGGGACAGTGTGATGTCTTCTACGCGATTGCATTCCTATTCTCGTGATCGCGTAGTGCTTTTTTTTTGGGCAGAGGAATTTCTAATATGCGATCATATTATTTCTTCTGCGATCCCGATGTGTAAATTCCTGTGTAGCAGAATATATTGTCCAAAATCGTGGGTTTTGTCCATTTTTCATCGTTTGAGCTAAAGACCTCGAATTTGAGTGATTTTTGAGGGGTTCTTCACGTGGTTGATTTAGGTAAGTGACCTTTATCCGATTTTGATTTTATTTCATTGTTTTATCTTTGTTTTCATCATTAAATTAGAGAATAAAGTTGAAAATTTGTAAAATCTTTCAAAAGTGTAAAATGATGATTTGAACGATGAATTGGTATAGAAAATTGATAATTTGTGTATGGTTGAACTCATACCGAAATAGGTGTTCGGGTTTTGTGAATTTTATCGGGTTCTGAGGAGCGGGCTCGGGGTAGGCTTTTGGGCTGATTTTTTAGTTCTTGTTAAAGATTAAAGCTTTATTATTCGAAATTGTTTCCTATGAGTTTTATTTATGATTTGAAGTTATTTTGGCTAGATTTGTGCCGTCCGGAGGTTGTTTCACTCAAGAAGTTCATTTTAGAGTAACGGTCTAGCTTCATTAAGGTCGGTATCTTGCCTAACTTTGTGTGAGGGAAATCACTTAGGATTTGAGTCTTTATTGCTAATTGTGTCATGTGAAGGCCGTGTACGCAAGGTGACACGTACGTGCTCGGGCTTATTTGTGGAAATTTGACCGTTTAGGGCTCTTAGGTTCTTATGTCCATTAAATATGAAGTTTTTTTGTCATGTTAAATCCCCGTTTACTAAATTCACCCTTACGTTTCTTATTTGAAATTAATTGCTTCATGTTTTACCCTTATTACCGATTAAACTCTTATGTACCTTAACTGAAGTTGTTGCCTCTTTAATTGCCATCATATCTTTTCCATAATTGTTTATCCTTGATTGAAGTTATTATTATCTTTTCCGTAATTGCCTATTTTTAGTTAAAGTTGTGAATAACTAATTTTTTACCACACCTGAATTCTATAATATTTTAATGTAAATATTTCTTTTAGGTCTAATCTTGATATTTTAAACTTTTAGCTTACTTATAATAGGCTTTGTTTGAAGAAAATATTTTTTTTAAAAAAATACAAAAAATATTCACACTCTTAGAATACAAATTTTATCTCTAAAGAAAAAAAGAAAATTTACAAAAAATATTTGCTTTCTTTTAATTGGAATTTTAATAACTAAGCTATGGTATTTTCTCTTAGTATTATTTGAATTATATGTAAATACTTAGTTTTATTATATTTTTCTTGGTGTAAAAAGTAGTTGATCAATATCTTATTTTTACAATTTAATTTATCTTTAAAAAAAAGCAAAAAAATGCATAAAATAAAATTACATCAAAATTGACAAAAATCTTTACCAAACCTTTTCTAAAAAATATGATTTCTTTAACAAACATTCGCTCCATGATCCCACTCCCTCACGTCACTTTACACTAGCGCACACACTCACGTCTCAATCCTTCTTCTTTATTTTTAATCCCAAGTTCCCACTCCAAATTCTTGGCACAAGATAAAATAACCACCATTATTTTTCTTTATAAAGAAGAGAGGAGAAACAGAAGAAAAAATGGAAAAAGGGGAAAAGGGAAAAGAAGGAATTGAGTAAGAAAGAAAGAAAGAATCTCAATTACAATGTCTCATCATACCGATAAGACCATTTGTTATATCGTCTCTTTCCGATGGCCATTTCCAGCCCCTTTTCCAGTTGATTTTTTCTTCTCTTTAATATGGATAAAAAGATTTCCTTCCCGGCAGGAGGGAAATCTTTTTATCTAATAATCACTAACTTGAATGTTAACAGATGGTTCTTATTAATAGAAAGCAGTAGACGCTTCACAAGCAACCTAAAGATCGACGAGGATAATCTCAAATGGGTCTGCGACCAGCTTCAATGGGTACAGGTGATTTATGCAGACGCTGGGGGCGAAAGATTCAAGCTTACACCTATAGAGTATATCAGAACTTCAACTGCTATGGTCGTTTTGTAAGGATTGAAGCATGGCTAGGGGATAAGAAATCATGGGTGATAATTCCAGAAGAGGGATATAATACTAGGTTGAGAGATATAGCAAGGAAAATTCTGTAATTTCTGGGTAATCATCGCATCGCCATACATCGTCGCACTAAGTAAGAAGTAACATACGTGAAGCTGCTAGGAAAGAAGAATGGACAGAACACGGCTCAAGAGGAAAAGCTGTGGTGGAAGATAATATGGTCACAATCATACCAGAAGCAAGCAACAACACTCAAAATATTTTGTTTATTGTCCTAATTGGTACTCTCAACGACCCATTTAGCCCTTCACCATCACCAGAGGTGTTACAGAACTGGTTCGTTAAGAGATGGCAAGTCACAGTAGGAATCAGTGTAACAAGTCTAACCCACAATCAATTTCTTTTTCGTCTGCCATCACAACAGGAAGCCGAGAGAGTTAAAGCAGGGGAGTGGTTTGGAAATGGAAGAAACCTATCACTTAAATGGTGGTCGCCGGTGACTGGGTCTAACATGGAAAAACCACGCTCAGATCAAAAATGGGTTAGAGCCTTTGGTATCCCGTTATATGTCTGGTCAGAAAGCACCTTCCAGTCTATCGGGGAATTATGTGGAGGTTTTGTTGGAATTGCCATGGACGCAAAATCAAGAACCAATTTGATAGGGGCACAGATCTGCGTGAAAGAATCGCTGGCAGAGATTCCAAGCAAGGTAGATTTGGAAGTGGGTGATTGGAGATATGAAATAACAATCTTACCAGATGATTACGTTCGAGTCGCCGAAAAAAGGTCGTCGTTTCTATAAAGGGGATGGGTCAGGGAAAGGACATCTCGAACCCCACCAAACCTATTGTTAAGTCTATTGACAAGCACGTGGAGGATCACGTGGGAGTCAGACCTAGCAGGGATTCAAAATTGATGGACAACTTTTGCAAAGAAACGGTGCCGGTTCAATTTTCATCTAAGACAGATGATGGTGGGCCTTCGGGGACGAAAAGTTTGGACCAGGCATACTATTCTAAAAGTCCAAAAACAGGGGGAAAGGAAAGGAGAAAGTTGTTCATAAAAGGCCCAAACAAATTTGGAAATATAAAGGCCCAATTACACCAACCCATAGCCAACCTATTATATTACCCACCCCTCATATCATATCCTCGTCAAATTTTCACCAAACAAAAAATACAGAACAACTCTTGGAAGCGGATGATGAAGCAGAGGAAAGGAGTTACCTTCTTCTTCTACCTGGGCCAACCATGGGGATCACTTCACCATTGGTAAGTGACACTGATTCTGCTCATTCTTCTCTCTCTCTCAGCAACTGTCCATATCTCCCATGGTACGACTCTGTAGATAAGAAAATTCAGAATCCTTATATAATTGAAACATCCAAGTGGACCAAATTGGTGATGGGGAAAGCATGCAAGGTGTTCGGAATTAACGTAAAGGGTTTTGAGCATGAAATCTTTGACATGATTATGAGAATGGAACAAAGAAGACAATAACATCTGGTAATCAATAAAGCAAGGGATAAGGGTAAGAAAACAAAGAAGACGAAGGGAGAAACTGAAGTCAAAAGATTGACCTACTCGGTGAATTATGATGGGGGTGAGAAGAAAAACAGGGGTAGGAAATACCAATCATTTTCTGGATGAAAGTTAAGATTTTTAGCTGGAACATAAGGGGGTTGAATAACAATGGGAAGAGGAACACTCTTAAATCATTAATTAGTGAGTGGAAACTATAAGTTCTCTGTCTTCAAGAAACTAAACTAGAAGAGTGGAACAGATTCTTAGCCAGGCAGATTTGGGGCAACAAATGGGTCAATTGGGTTGAACTCAAAGCCAGTGGTACTAGGGGTGGGATCATCATCATGTGGGACAGAAGACAGTGGAATTGCTCTCAAATACAACAGGGGATTTTCTCTATCTCTTGTATGTTAGAAAGTCCAAAGGACTTCAGTTGGTGCTTTACAGGGGTCTATGAGCCGCACACTAACATTGAAAGGGAAGAGTTGTGGGATGAACTTGGAGACATAAGAGGGATTTGGCCTGATCAATGGGTGATAGGGGGTGATTTTAATGTATGCAGATTCGAAAATGAGAGACTAAATTGTGTGAGAAGATCCAGAGCCATGCGAAAATTTTCAAACGTAATCCAGGATCTTTGCTTGGTGGATCTGCTTTTGCAAGGGGCTTTTTACACATGGACTAGAGGAGAGGACACCATTTAGCATCTAAATAGATAGATTTTTTTATCTCAAATGAATGGAACGATTCCTTCAGCAAAATCAATCAAATTGCTCTCCCTAATGTCATCTCTGATCACATTCCACTCATGCTAAAATGTGGTGATTGGAACACTAACCCGTCTTACTTTATATTTGAGAACATGTGGTTGGGGATGGAGGGCTTCATGGATAAAGTCAAGGCATGGTGGCAGAGCTATGAAGTCAATGGCAATCCCGACTTTATTCTTACACAAAAACTCAAGCTACTCAAAAAAGATCTTACAATATGGAATAAGGAGGAATTGAGACTCATAGGGCTTAAGAAAAGAAAAGCACTAGATGACCTTTTCACATTGCAACAGAACAAGAGCATTCATCAAAACAAGACAAATCATTGATGCTGCACTAATTGCTAATGAGGTACTGGATTGAAAAGGCCTTTGACCAACTAAAATGGTCTTACCTATTCAATATGCTTAGGAAGATGGGGTTTGGTGCATGTTGGATAAGGTAGATCAAGTTTTGTGTAACAACTGTGAAGTATTCCGTTCTTGTCAATGGAGGACCTGTTGGATTCTTCTCCCCACAGAAAGGATTGAGACAAGGGGATCCTCTCTCACCCTTTTTGTTCATTTTAGCAATGGAAGGCCTTAGCAAAATGCTAGACAAAGCAAACCAAATACACTGACTGTAGGGTTTTAAGGTGGAAAGTTCTGTTGGGAGCTCAATTAGTGTCTCTCATCTCTTGTATGTAGATGACACACTTATTTTCTGTGGAGCTGATAGATCGCAAGTGCTCTATCTTAACCTCACACTCATGTTGTTTGAAGCTATATCTGGCTTCTACATGAATAGATTGAAGAGTATTATCTACCCCGTAAACACAATCCCAAATATGGAGGAGCTAGCAGAGCTAATGGGTTGCAATATGGGATCTTTCCCCACATCATATTTGGGTCTACCACTTGGAGCCAAAGTCAAGTCACCAGATATTTGGAATGGGATAGTAGAGAAATTTGAAAAAAGGCTTGAAACTTGGCAAATGCAGTATCTTTCTCTAGGGGGTAGAATAACACTCACTAACAGTGTCCTGGACAGCGTACCAACATACTTCATGTCCCTATTTCCTATACCAGCCAGGGTGCAGAAAGTGCGAGACAGAATTAGAAGAAATTTTTTGTGGGAAGGGAATGGTCAAACCAACAAATTTCATTTGGTGAAATGGCCAAGAGTGATTCTGCCAAAGGAGCATGGAGGATTGGGCATAAAAGACCTAGCACTGCACAACAAGAGCATGCTAATGAAGTGGCATTGGAGGTACAACATTGAGAACACCGGGATGTGGAAAGATGTGATCATGGCAAAGTATGGGGTGCAGAGTCAATGGTGCACCAAACTGAGCAGGTTACCACATGGCACTGGTCCCTGGAAGCATATCTCAAGCCTATGGGGTGAATTTCAACTAAATTGTTCAATAAAGCTAGGGAATGGAGCATATGTATCATTCTGGAAGGATAAATGGCTAGGGAATCAGAATCTGAAAGAAGACTACCCAAATTTATATCTCATAGCTAGCAATCAAAACTCCACAGTGGGTCAAATATGGCAACACTTATGGGATCTACAAACAAGGAGAAACTTACAGGACTGGGAGCTAAATGACTATCTGGAGCTTCAATCTAAGCTAGCAGAGGTCACTATCAAACCTCAGGAGAGAGACAAGCTTTTATGGGATGGCCAACATGATGGGATATTCACTGTCAAGAAAGGCTATGCACATTTGTGTTTGAACAAGGAGTTGATTGACAAATGGCCATGGAAACTCATCTGGAGAACTAAACTTCCACCTAAAGTAATTGGCTTCACTTGGATAACCTTATATGAAGCATGTCTCACTCAAGATAATCTAAGTCGAAGGAATGTCTACATAGTGAATAGGTGCTACATGTGTCAGATGAAGGTAGAGAGTGTGAGACATCTTTTTCTCCATTGTGCAGTTGCAGCAGATTTGTGGAGTATGTTTTTCTCAATTTTTGGACTAGCCTGGGTCATGCCTAATAGCGTTAAAGAGGCTTACGAAAGCTGGTGCTCTTGGAGAGTTTACAAATCCTTCAAAAAACTTGGCTTCTGGTCCCCGCTGCTATTTTCTGGTGTATATGGACTGAAAGGAATAACAGATGTTTTGATGGGATATCAACTCCAAACCATGCTCTTAAAGCTAAATGTTTATTGAACCTTTTTACTTGGCTTCATCAGGCACCTGTATCTAGTTGTGATCATTTTTTGGACTGTGTCTGCTCCTTATTTTTAACATAGGTTTATTTTTGCTTTGCTTATGAGCACACACACTCTATTTACTTGTACTCTCTTTTGCTATGCATCTTCTTGATGCTTTTAATGAAACTCTCTTACTTCATCAAAAAAAAAAAAAAAAGAAAGAAAGAAAGAGAGGTGAGAAAAGCAATCTGAAAATGAAAAAGGCGGTAACTAAGGAAAGACTAAAAAAAACTATTTGGTTGAGTTTTGAAGTTCGGTTTGTTGTTTGGGGTTCGTATAGTACGTGTTCTACAAATATTCACAAGGAATTTGTTGGTTCATCTTTGTTCTTTAAGTCCTACTTTGATATTTTTAAATAAATCTTGAATAGTATATTAAAGATGGATTAGTTTTATGTTGGTTGTCTTAAGTTATACTTGAATTGTCAATACTGCATATCATGCCTTTGTTGTGTGAGAAAAAAAAGGTGTAACAGCTCTGGCGACTCCGCTGGGGATAATTAATAAGAATTCGTGCTTTGTATATTGATTCTTGTTTAGATTTTATCATGCTTTGAATATTATTGTGTTTGGGAGCCTAATGTGCTATTTGTCTCTTATTTACCGCTTTAATATTTATTTGAACTGTGATATAAATTGTATCCTCTTTCGCACCCCTCTGAGTCTTCTGATAGGTAGTTATGTTGTGCTTGCCTACCAACATCACAAAATTTCTGTCTTGAGATAAAACCAGTTAGCCTACCAGCTTCTGATGAAGGATTTTGCCACACATGTTTAGGCGGGAGAGCGTTAGCTAGCCAATGCTAATCTACTACTGGTGACGCTTGAAACTTCTCGGCTCGGGTTGTCCGCCCAGGTAAGACATGTTTAGATACCATCACCTTTAGGATTTGAAAACTTAGAAGAACAAGCCACAAACAATGAATATCCCTAGTAGGGTACGCTTTATTTGCATCATGTGCATTGGACTTAGCGGGACTCGGCACAGGAGCCGGACCGGGCCCGTCTAAGACAGGTATCAATTTTTTAGACCAAGATGTTCATTTTTTTGTGCTACATTTAACATTATTTGGTAGGCTTTACTGAAATTTAGATTGGCTTTAGGATAGATTAATTGAACAGGGAAGAAAGAAAGAAAATTTTGTCAAAATTTTCATTAAAAACCCTATTTTTTTAAATAAATTTTTTAAGAGTTCTAATGTCTAAAGTCACAATTTTCAAAATAGTTTTTTTTATTTAAAATGAATTACGCGTGTTTGATTCTCACCGGATGTGAGATATGTAGGCAACCTTTATCAGGTTCAACCCCATTTAAAAAAAAATTAAAAAAACAAAAAAGGTATCATGGACTCATTATTTTTTTTAAAATAATAATAATAATAATATAGCCATTTTGCCAGTTTTATCTCTTTTGACCAGTTTTGCCCTTACGTACGGTTTTGAAACCTTCCTCGGAAATGCGAAATGAGAGGCCAGTTTATTTTTTATTTTTTATAGTCACTTATTTTTACAAAACATAGTCATTTTGAGCCTTTTATTTTTTTTTTTAATTTCATGATTGTTTTAATACTTTAACTTTTTTTTAGTCCCACGTTTTGGCTTTTATTTATTTTATAGAGTCAAACCCGAGAAATCAAATTTTTTGTGTCAATAATATATTTGATTAAAGCCTAACCCCGTATCTAAGAAACAGGTACACCATGAGTGGAGAAAGAGGTAAGTCGGAAAAGAGGTCCAGATCGAAAGGAATACCAGATTTTCTAATTGTTGATCAGATACCACAGTTGTTGTGGGTTTGGTGGAGAGACTTTAAGGAATATGAGTTAAACCAGAAAAAGAAGTACTTGAGACATTTGATTCACATGATGACGATCAAGCCCAGGAGGGATGTGTTCGAAGCTTTGATTCTGCACTCGGATCCTGAAAACAATGTGTTCCATTTTACCAACTGTGAAATGACTCCGACCTTGGAGGAAATTGCCCATTTCTAGGAGTGGGGCCGCAACCTTCGCCGCCAAAGGCCCATAGTACCAAAAAATATGAATGAGGGTAAGTTTCTGAAGCTCTTGAACATAAATTACGGACAACATGAAGGTTTAGGAGGCAAGTGGGTTAAGTTGGAATTTATGTTTCACTTGTATGGCCTAGAATGCAACTTCGAAAGAAATGTGGGAAAATTGAAATCAAAGGAAAATGAGGAAACATGGAAGGTTCACAGAAGGTTTGCATTTATGGTTGCTTTTCTGGGGCGTGTAGTTTTCCCGAAAAGGAAAAGACGCATTGACATATGCTTGGCAGGTGTAGTTGAGGCACTAACCTCAGAAGAGGATGATTATACTTTGGTCCCTATGATTCTTTCTTGCATTTTCCGTGCTTTAACTAGATGTAAATTGGGCGCGAGAAACTTTGATGGCTATAACATTTTGCGATAGATATGGTTTTGGGAGCATTTTTATCTTCATCCTACTATCACTAATTTTGGTGAGCTATGGCCCAATCATACTTATGATCACCAGAAAAGAATTGACAATTGTGCCTTACCAGAAGGGATATATGCCTAGAAAGAACTACTTCTTACTCTGTCCGCCAAACGGATCACTTGGAACTACGATTGGTTTTCTTCCAAAGAGGTCATTTGTGAGTCTGCATACCATTCTTATTTGGTACTCATAGGATTGGATGGTGTTCAACACTATGCTCTACTTCGGGTAATGCGCTAGTTTGCACGACTACAAGAGATGCCATCAAAACAAGATATGAGCAAGTTCTGTTATGATTTTGGTAAAGATCAACATCATGACAAAGAAGAACTTATAAAAATTTGGTATGCAAGTAAAGTCTCGGAGTTGAATGAGATGGTAGAAGACCGAGATCGTGGAGAAGTGATCCTTGAATATAATACCTGGTTTCATGTTCCTTCGTCGTTTAAAGATAGGCCTGAGGGGTTGAACAAGAGGAGGAATGATAAAAAAACTATAGAAAGGTTGAAAGAGGAATTGGAGCATGCTCAGATGACCATAGCGAAACAACAAGCCCAACAGCAAGCCAGAGTCACTTAGATTCGTTTAAATATTGAGAAAGATTATCAATCTGCGTTGCGGGTCATGGATAAAGATCTAAAGCATGCTAAAAATGAGGCGGCCCGACTAGAAGAAGAACTGGCAAACATAACTGGTTTAGTCAGAAGAGTTGAGGTGAACAAAAATGTTGAAATACATAAGCTGCAAGGAGACTTGAGTATCATCGAAGAGGATGTGCACCAACAACAATTGGAGCTTGATCAGCAGAAAGAGCAGTTTGAAATAGAAAAGGCCCACCGGATATGTTCAAAGGGTTAGCTTCCTGCACAATTAGAAGAAATAAAAAGGCAGAAGATGGGTCATCAGCATGCAGATTTTGAGGCAGAGCGGCATCAGTGGATGATTGAGAGAGGTGTGCTAAATCGCCGCATTGAAGAATATGAGGGACGGGAAGCTCAGATGGGGCACGCCCTCAACACTACTCAGATGTGCTTGCAGAATTGTCACGTGAATATGGGGAAAGCCATAGAGCAAGTACTTCGATTGGCAGAAAAAACAACATATATTCATGATGATCATCACCATCTAAAAAATGATAAAATTGGTGAACAGGCACGTGCCCTCATCCCACAGTTGATAGCGGTGTTTCAAAATTTGTACGAGACTTTCGAGGGGAGTGGAGGTCAAGAGATGCAGATTATTGATGATGTCAGTTTATGTAAGAAGACCATTGAAGATTAAAGTTTTAATACAGTCAATTAGCTTTTAGTTTCATTTTCGTTTGTCGCATTTTTAATTTTATATTTGGAGTCTTTTATTCTTATGAAAGTTTGTTTTATTCCAGTCATGTTTATGTCTTTAGAGTCAATAGTCTTTTCTCTCATTGTATATAAAAAAAATTGATTGAAAAATGAATAAATAATATTTTAGTTTGTTTTATTTTATTTTTATATATAAAAAAAAATTATTTTTAAAAATTCACCAAAATTGTTATTATTTCCCCCTGAACTACGTAATGGTCTGATCATGCGGCGTCATGATACGTAGGTAATCCTCATCGGATGCGATCATATCCATAATAAATTTGAGCAAAAAGAAAAAAAATATTTGAGAGAAAATTTAAAAAACAAAGTATGAAAGAAAAAAGAGCGTTAAATTCAAGAGGAAATAAATCAATAAGTCGGGAAGAAGAATGACACCTTCCAAGCTCATTTTAGAAATGAAAATGGCATTAGGTACATGACATACAATGTGTGATTAATATCTGCAAAATGTCTAACTCTAACACGTTTGTTGTTTGTCATTTTAAAAATAAAATTAAACAGAGGTGGTTAGTTTGTGGTATAAACTGTCGACTCACCCTTACAACACGAGATCAAAAGGAAAAAGTAGAATGTCAAACAACAGCGAGAATGAGTCAGATAGTGATGATGTCCATGGACAATTGGTCGAACAAGGTTCAGGACTGGTTGAGGAAGTAAGAGTGTTGAAGCAACAATTGACAGAGATGTACCAAGCTTGGGTGAATGGACATGCATCGCCCCCACAACCCATAGGGCCTTCGGATAATCTTCATAGTGTGTCAGTTGCAAATCAAGTGCCCATCTCCATATCAAGTAATTCATTGTACCAACCTGGATTCAGTCCGAGCATCAACCTTCCCACTATCCCCAGTACCTTCATTCCACGTCCTCCAACCGCACCCCTCAGAAATGACCCACCTATTGTACCCATTGTCCATACTTTCACTGTTTCTTAACCGGCTCTTGCTCAAAAGTCCAAGAATGACCCACAACTGAATGCTCATGATGCCCAACATTACTCTCCATAACTGGCTTTCAAGGTTCCAGATTCATACAAGCATACTCCTCAGAACGTGTTCCCAATCGAGATCGAAAAGCCAGACAAGAATATGGAACAAGAGGAAATGACCAGAAAAATGAAGAGCCTGGAACAAACCATGAGAAACATACAGGGTTTGGGAGGCCACAAGAGTGTTCGTTTAACGATCTATGCATGTTCCCCCATGTTCATTTGCCACCCGGCTTCAAGACCCCCATGTTTGACAAGTATGATGGGCATGGTGATCCCGTTGCCTATTTGAAGAGGTATTGTAACCAATTAAGGGGAGCAGGAGGCAAAGAAGAATTACTCATGGCTTATTTTGGGAAAAGTTTGACAGGAATTGCTTCAGAGTGGTTCATAGATCAAGACATCTCTTACTGGCATGTTTGGAACAACATGGCTCAAGATTTTTTCCAACAGTTTCAGTACAATATTAATATAGTGCCAGATCGCTCCTCTTTCGTCAACATAAAGGAGAAACCAACAGAAAGCTTCAGAGAATATGCAATCAAGTGGAGAGAGCAGGCTGTTAGGGTCAAACCACCAATGGAAGAGGCAGAAATGATTGACTCTTTTTCTCCAAGCTCAGGATCCTGATTACCTCCATTACATATTGGTTGTCATTGGTAAACCTTTCACTGAGGCGATTAAGATTGGTGAAATAGCTAAGAATGGCATGAAGTTGGGGAAAATTGTGAGTCAGGCAGCTCTTAAGGCGACCACACAAGCAATTCAAAGCGGGTTAAGCAATTTTGAAAATCAAAAAAAGAAAGATGAAGGATCAATGATGGCATCTGGGTTCGGGGGAGTTCAAAGAGGAATAGTTCCTTATTATGTGCAATTCCAACAAGGACAATCCAATTATCCTCAACATTACTATCTACCTCAGGGTCCCCGGTACTCAGTTCCCCCACAACAATACACAATATTTAATGCTCAGGCTTATGCTAGGCCTCCCAATCATCAACAATGGCGGGCACCGATTCCACAAGGCTCTCGTCAACTCCGGCCGAATTTTTAGGTGCCATATAATCCTCGTACCCGACAGGGATATGTGAGAGAACAAAAGCCAAATAAAGAGTTCACCCCAATTGGAGAATCATATACGAGCCTATTTCAAAAACTGATGCAGTTGCAGTTGATTGAACCTGTCATGCTACGTTATGTGAATCCAAATTCGAAAGATTTTGACTCAAATGCAAAATGTGAGTATCACTTTAAAACCCAAGGTCATAGTACAGTTATTTAATTTCCGTACATGAAATTTGTCGCGAACAGTAATCTAATCAAATCAATATGACTAGTGGAATGTGGTATTGTAGCTATTGGTTGGTAAGCTTGCAATCAAGTTATTGCTATCTTACGGAATCATGTCCCCGCCTAATCATTGGAACATTGTTCACCGGGATAGAAGGACGATCCCAAATTATTGGACGTTAAAGAAATCCATTGAAGATTTGATTGAAGCAAAGACAATTGTGGTGACAAATAATGAGGATACTCCTAATATCACAAAAAATTCACTCCAACTCATAATAATACATATTTTATTGGGATGATTTGTGATGATCGTGATTATAAGTAATCTGGAAAGATAGAGATGGTTGATGGAACCATAGGGAAAAAACCAAGAGTAATAGTAAGCCCGCTGCAATTGGCACCACTGATTGTGAAAGGTGCGAGTTCTAGCTTGAACATGACATGTTTGGGAAGAATAATTCTCTATGTCCCTGGAAGCACAAAAAAAGTTGAGGTTCAATTGGGTGGGGCCAAAATTTACATCCCTGGGGGCATTCAAAAGATCGTTCCGAATAATGGTTTGAGAAGTATAACAGAGCCAATCATGATTCGACCTGTTGCACAATTCCCAGCGGCAAACACAAAAGCTATTCCCTGAATTATAACAAGACTGTCATGACATACAGAGGAAAGAGATAGTTGAAGACACAGATGGAATTGTGGGCTTGATCTGCTCTGGAAGGTGCTACTCACCAAAGGAATTGAGAAACGCAAAGCAAGGCAGGGAAAGTCACTTGCCAGTGAAAGAACCCATTGTAGAAAAAGAAGCAGATGAATTCCTTAAGAAGATGAAAATGCAAGACTACTCAATCATTGACCAACTAAGGAAAACCATTCTCAGATATCTTAGTTATCTCTGTTTTTTCACTCAGAAGAGCATCATCGTGTGTTGGTCAAAACTCTGAACGAGGCATATGTCTCAAAAAATACAACGGTGAACCAGCTAGAAAAAATTGCTGAGATTCTTTGAAGTAAATAGAATTACTTTCAGCGATAATGATTTTCCTGAGGAAGGGGCTGGGCATAATAGAGCTTTGCATTTTATGGTCAAATGTGAAGGGCACTACGTAAAATGAGTCATTATTGGTGGAGGCTCAAGTGTAGATATATCCCCTCTTTCTACTCTACAGCAGCTGAACATTGACATTAATAGAATTCGAACTAGTAATATAGCATCAGAGCTTTTGATGGTTCAAGAAGAGACACTATTGGAGAAATGAACTCACCATGACAATCGGCCCGGTTGATTTTAACATTGTCTTTTAATAGTTGGACATGGAAACTTCCTATAATTTTTTTCTGGGAAGGCCGTGGATCCATATGGCCAGAGCTGTACCATCCACCCTACAGCAAATGGTCAAATTCGAGTATGACAGGCAAGAAATTATTGTTCATGGGGAGGATGACTCATCCGTCTATAAAGACATGTCCATTCCATGTATCGAGGCCAAGGAAGGATGTGAATCCATTTATATCAAACATTTGAGGTGGACCAAGTGGAAGAAGGAAAACCAATTCTACATCCTCGTCTTTCAGCCACATCTATGATGGTAGCTTCGTTGATGTTCAGGAACGGATATGAACCAGGAAAAGGATTAGGATCCTCTCTGCAGGGAATTGTGAACTCAATTGCTCCTTTTTCGAAAAAAGATACCTTTGGCCTGGGTTTTAAACCAACATCAGTTGACATAGACAGAGCCAAGGCCCGTAAAAAGAATGGTTGGAATTTGTCCAAACTAATCCCTCATATTGCCTACGTTTTTGTCAAGCCACAATTTGAATAAGTGCAAAATCCTTCTACTCATGATGACATTTATGAAGTTTGCCAGGGTCTCAAGGAGATGTTATATGAGATTAATATGGTTCAAGTTGGTGAGGGCCCTAGCCGTGCAAGTGTTCAGTTGATTGGTCCAGATACCTCGCTCAATAACTGGGAAGCAACTCCTCTTCCTATTAGTAAGGAGTCTTGGTAGCTTGTTTTGTTGTTTTTTCTGTATTTGGATTATTTTAAGGGTTGTAATCCAGCTATTTTAGTTTAATTGCTTTGCTTTGATGTTAACCCTTCTATCCTTTCAAATTCAATGAAATAAAGTTCCAGTTTCATAGTAAAATTCTGTCTTTTCATTTTCCTAATTTTTGTTAATTTCTTATCATTTTCAGTTTCGTTAATGCTGGCTTTAAAAACATGACATGTACGCGGAATTCATGCCCAGATCTTAAAAAGTTGTCTAATCTCAAAATAATGAATCAAGAAGTTGAGTATGATGTAGATGAGGCTCTTAAGGAAATAAAAAAGGGAATTGGATCAATTTGAGAATAAGTCTAAGCCTAACAATGAAACTGGGGAAATTAACCTGGGAAGTCCTGAAGAAACTAGAGAAACAAAAATAAGCATTCATACTGAACAAAAGACGAGAGATGCTATAATTCAAGTTTTGTTCGAGTACAGAGTTGTATTTGCTTGGTCGTATGATGACATACTGGGTTTGAGTGCCGATTTAGTGGTTTATAAGCTTCCCACAGACTCTAATTTTCCACCTATCCAACGAAAATGAATGAAGTTTAAGACAAACATGAGTGATAAGATTAAAGAAGAAATCACGAATCAACTAAGTGTAAATATGATCAGGGACGTCCGATACACTACATGGTTAGAAAATGTTGTGCCAGTGCCAAAGAAGGATGGGAAAATTAGAGTTTGTGTTGAATATAGGGATTTAAACAAAGCAAGTCCAAAGGACAACTTTCCCTTACTCAACATTCATATCCTTGTTGACAATTATGTTAAACATGAGATCCAATCTTTCGTGGATTGTTATGCCGGGTATCAACAAATTCTGATGGATGAAGAAGATGTAGAAAAGATCGTGTGGCAGAAAACTCGGTTGATGACGAGTATGAATCTTTGAACACATATTTCCCAGATGAAAAGGTTAATTTAGTTGAAGAAGTAGTCCAAGATGACAGTCAAATTTGGAAACTATACTTTGATGGTGCTGTCAACATCAAAGGTGTAGGGATTGGGGAAGTTCTTGTATCACCCACTGGGCAACATTACCCTGCCACAACGCGACTTCGTTTCTTCTGTACAAACAACATGGCAGAATATGAACCTTGCATCATGGGTTTGAACATGTCAATAAACCTAAATGTGCATGAACTATTGGTGATGGGAGATTCAGATTTGCTTATTTGGAAAGCTCAAGGTCATTGGGAGACTCGAGACATCAAGATCATTTCATATAGACAATGTATGGAGGATCTTAGCAAAAGGTTCAAGTCCACCACTTCAGGTATATTCCCAGGTTTCACAATGAATTAGTTGATGCCTTGGCCACCCTGGCCTCAATGCTTCCATATCCGGGTAATACTCACATTGACCCATTAGAAATTCAAATTCGGTATCAATATGGTTATTGCAATACTATTGAAGCATAACCAGATGGTGAAACATGGTACCGTGATATTAAACAGTTTCTAAAAACAAGAGAATATCTGAAACATGCTAATAGGGATCAAAAGAGAACTATTAGACGACTCTCTAATGGTTTATTTTTGAGTGGGGAAATCCTATACAAATGAACTCCGGATTTGAATTTTTTAAGATGTGTCGATGCCAAAAAAGCTGAAATGATTATGAATGAGGTGCATTCGGGTGCATGTGGTCCGCACATGAATGGATACATTCTAGCAAAGAAAATCCTCCGGGCAGGATATTATTGGATTACTATGGAGCGAGATTGCTTTTGTTTTGTTCGCAAGTGCCACCAGTGTTAGATTCACAGTGATTTGATTCACTCGCCTCCTTCAGAGTTGTATCCTATGCCGGCTCCTTGTCCTTTTGTTGCTTGGGGAATGGATGTCATTGGCCCAATCGATCCAAAAGCTTCAAATGGGCACAAATTTATTTTGGTTGCAATTGATTACTTCACCAAATAGGTGGAAGCTATTACATTGAAAGCAGTTGCCAAGAAAGCAGTAGTAGACTTTGTTCACTCCAATATCATCTGTAATTTAGGTATTCCAAAAATCATTATCACGGATAATGCTGCTAACTTGAATAGTCATATGATGAAGGAGGTATGTGAACAATTTAAAATTGAGCATCGCAACTCTACTCCTTACTAGACCAAAGCTAATGAGCTGTTGAAGCTGCGAATAAGAACATCAAGAAGATTCTTAGGAAGATGGTCCAAGGGTCTAAACAACGACACGAAAAACTGCATTTTGCTCTTTTGAGAGACCGTACAATTGTCCGTACATTAGTTGGCGAAATGTTCTACTTGTTGGTTTATGGAACTGAAGCGGTCATACCTCTTGAAGTTGAGATTCCCTCTCTCTAAATCATTGTTGAAGCAGGGATCGAAAACACTGACTGGGTCACTTCTCGATTGGAACAATTGAGTTTAATTGATGAAAAGTGTTTGACGCCAGTTTGTTTTGGTCAATTATACCAACAAAGAATGGCACACGCTTACAATAAAAAAGTGTGCCCAAGACAATTCGAAGTAGGACAATTTGTTTTGAAATGTATCTTTCCACACCAAGAAGAAGCAAAAGGAAAGTTCGCCCCGAATTGGCAAGGTCGTTACCGCGTCAAGAAAGTATTATCAAAAGGAGCTCTACTCTTGATAGATATAGAAGGAAATGTGACTGATATATCCGTCAACGCAGATGCGGTCAAGAGATACTATGTCTGATATGCCTTTGTTGGGACATTTTTATACTTAGCATTCTCAGGTTGAGATGACGAAAGGCTATCATTCTCGCTACCCAAACACTGGTCAACCCTAGTTAGCCCTTTGAAACTGTGTTTATATTTCATTGTTTTGCCCTCTTTTGGAACCAATGTACTTAATAAAAAAATCAAATCAAATAAAAAAATTCATCAAAACAAGTTCATGTTAATTGAACTACGTCCGACCTGATTCCAAAAGGATATGTAGGCAGCCTCACTCTGGGGTTCGGTCACACCAAAATAAATATCCACATTTCCCTAGTATTCAAAGAAACTGGGGCATGACTTTATTTTAGTTTCGATGGTTGGTCCATCAAAATGGTTCTAAAAGTTGTTATTCAGTTGAATAGTTCTTTTTACCTTTCCCTGCTAAGACCTTCTGATCAACCTTCGAGAATGCTAAGTTAGTATACTACGGGTGATGCCTCAACCATTGTAAAGAGAGAAAAATAAATGAGAGAGTCTTATTGGTGAAAACTCACACGGGCACTATAAGGCAATGATGAGTTGAGAGAAAGGCAAATGAGAGAGTTCAGTTGGTGAAAACCCACAAAGGGCATCATTGATCGATTTAGGTCTTCATATATCCTGGCACAAGCATGGTTAAGACAAAGAACTCAACTTCTAAGTGAAGTTTACAACAGATTTCGGGAATTAGACATCTCATGGATCGGGCATCCAGTTCAAAGTGCATGTCATGTTCATTGAAGTCAGCATATACCTCCAGATAAATATTTTCTTATTTTTCCTCTGAAAGGGACACTTCTTGGTTAAGTTGTAATACATATTACTTCACGTTCTTGTTTTCTTTTGCATTACTTCTTTTTAAGTCCCTTTAAGTCTAATTTTTCCAAAGCAAAGCAAAGAAAAGGCTGCAAAATTGGTTATAGTTTCCTCGTTATATAAAGTAAAGATTGCTGGGCATAAACCCTATGGTCAAAGGCATAAAGTCATCTTTGATTTTCCCTGACAAGCAAAACGCTTGAAGGACTGAACAATGTTTCAAGGGTCAAGACATAATCTCGCGGCAATTTGTACGACCATCGACGGAGTTAGTTTTTCTAACAAGTGTAATGGACTTAAGGTCAAGTCACCCAAGAAATCAAGACCACAAACTGACCACCATTTTTAAACTAGCGAATCTTTCTTTTTTCAGAATAGGAACAAAACAATTTTAGGAAACAGTTCGTGGAAAGACGAACACCACCAAGTGAAGTTCTGAAATCCTTGATTTCCTTCCAATATACATGTAATCATGTTATTTTTAGTTTTATTATAGGGAATCAATACCCTATCTTCAATACATGATACTACATCCCCTGGATGCATTAACCTTTACTAACATAGGGTACAACATTCCCTAATAGCATCTCAGAGAGCCACAAGCCTCATCGTATTGCCAACCACAGGGTACTATATCCCCTGGTTGCATTACTTTTTGCCAATATAGAGTACGGAATTCCCTAGTAGCATCTCAGAGAGCCACGAGCCTCATCTTATTGCCAAACATAAGGTAATACATCCCCTGGTTGCATTTTAGTGCCAACATAGGGTACTGCATTCCCAAGTAGCATCTTAGAGTGCCACGAGCCTCATCTTATTGCTAACACAGGGTACTACATCCCCTGTCTGCATTACTTTTTGCCAACATAGAGTACGATCCTAGTATCATATCATAATGCCGCGAGCCTCATCTTATTGCCAATACATGGTACTACATCCCCTGGCTGCATTACTTTTTGCCAATATAGGGTACGACATTCCCTAGTTGCATCTCAAAGTTCCACGAGACTTATCTTATTGTCAACACAGGGTACTACATCTCCTGGTTGCCTTCCTTCATGTTAACATAGGGTGACATCCCCTATTATTACAAAAAAAAATATCTTTTTCAATTCTTTATTCTGCAATAGCAAAGATAGTTTAATGTGTTTTCAATAACTCACAAGAATTTTCTAGTGCAAACTGGGGCCGAAAATTTTTGTTTGTTTTGTTTGTTTGTGATGACTTGTAGGTTTTTCTGCAAAGCACGAACTGAGTGTGCAAAAATAACATTCTAGCTCTTGCTGGAGAAAATGGAACGTTTGATCTCAATACCAACCGCAACCAGCTTTGACATAATGTATGCAGAGGCATAAGGTCTCAAGATCCATCTTCTCATCATCAGATCAAGAAACAAGCCTGCAATAAGATTTCATAGTCTGTTGCATTGAGAGCATCAAGTTCAGTCTAAAGTCAATGGGAGAAGCAAGTCAAGAATCAAGACAAAACTCCAAATGGCATTTAGATAGGAATTGTGTAATTCTTAGATTTCAAGAGTATGTAATTTTCTTTTTATTTTGATGTAATAGTAGGAACTGCGGATCGGAACCTCAACGAAACTTCACTTGACTCTCCATCTAAGCATACTCAATAAGTCATTTTTCACTTGAACTACACGTGATCTGATTCTCTTATAACCCGAGATATGTAGGCTGCCTAAAATCAAGGCTTGAACGCATCTTTTTTTTTTTTTTATCTTCTTTTCCTTTTTAAATAATAGTGAGGTAAAAAGTCAGTCATCTTGTTCATTCTCTTTGCCTGAAAACTGTTCATGTTTCCAAGCAAATAGGGACATATTGTGAACAACTAATTTTTTACCACACCTGAATTCTATACTATTTTAATTTATATATTTATTTTAGGTCTAATATTGATATTTTTAACTTTAGCTTACTTATAATAGGATTTGTTTGACAATTTTTCTTTTTATTTTTAAAAACTACAAAAAATATTCACAACTCTTACAATACAAATTTTATTTCTAAAGAGAAAAAGAAAATTTACAAAAAAATTTGTTTTCTTTTAATTTGAATTTTAATAAGTAAGCTATGGTATTTTCACTTAGTATTATTTGAATTATATGTAAATACTTAGTTTTATTATATTTTTCTTGGTGTAAAAAGTGGTTGATCAATATCTTATTACAATTTAATTTATCTTTAAAAAAAAGAATGCATAAAATAAAATTACGTCAAAATTGAAAAAAATCTTTACCTAACCTTTTCTAAAAAATCTGATTTACTTAGGAAACATTCACCCCATGATCCATACTCCCTCACGTCACTTTACACTAGCACACACACTCACGTCTCAATCCTTCTTCATTTTTAATCCCCCGTTCCCACTCCAAATTCTTGGCACAAGATAAAATAACCACCATTATTCTTCTTTATAAAGAAGAGAAAAGAACTCACGAAAGAAAAAAAGGGAAAAAAGGAAAACAAGGAATTGAGTAAGAAAGAAAGAAAGAGTGATGAGAAAAGCAACTTGAAAAAGAAAAGCGCAGTAACCAAGGAGAGACTCAAAAAAAACTATTTGGTTGAGTGAAGTTCCGTTTGTTGTTCGGGGTTCGTGTAGTACGTGTTCAATAGATATTCACAAGGAATTTGAAGGTTCCTCTTTTTTCTTTAAGTCCTACTTTGATATTTTTAAATAAAGCTTGAATAGTATGTTAAAAATGGATTAGTTTTATGTTGGTTGTCTTAAGGTATACTTGAATTTTCAATACTGAATATCATGCCTTTGTTCTGGAAAAAAAACTCTTCAAACTCAACCTCATAATAGGGTTATTTGGGAAAAAGGAGGTGTGACAGAAGTTATTATTATTTTTTTCATAATCTGCTTATCCATAATTGAATTTGTTGTATCTCTTCCGTAATTGCTCAACCCTGAATGAAGTTTTGTTATCCCTTATCATTGTTGACTTATCCTTATTTGGAATCATTGATTCATGTTATCCCTCTTATCGTTGAATTGTACTTTTGTGGAATCATTGCTACACATTATCTCTTCCTTGTTGAGATATTCTTGTTGAGACCATTATTCCATGTTGTGTCTTTTTTGGTGAGCTCGTTCTTCCGTTTCTTTGTGTTTTGAAGTTTCTGAGTTGATTTACTTGTCGTATTCTCGTATTATTGTCGTTGTTGTTGTAGTATTCAGTGTTGTTGAGCTGAGGGCTATGTGTGGTTGTGATGTTGAAACTGTTTTGAGGAAATATTGTGCCATGTGGGCTCATATTGTGAAAGTCATTTATTTACGTTGTTATGTTTTGGCATACGTGTTATTGTTGAGTTAATTAATATGTTGTTTGCACGAGGTTTCTGTCGTGCTGTTGTTATTGTATTTGCACGAGGTTTCTGTCGTGCTGTTGTTATTATTGATTGTTGATACCCAATTTTCCCTATAATATTTTCAAAATGCATATGTTTTTTCAAAATAATTCATGAGCATCAATTAGTAATTTTCCATAATTTTCTGTAATTTCAAAGGATTTTAAATTAATTTATTCCATCATTTTATTATCTAAATAATTACTAATTTCATCACAAATGATTTTATCATAATTTTTATTGCTTCATTTTTATCATTTATATTTATATTAAGCTTCAATTATTCTATGCAAATAATAGTATTTACGTCTTTAGGTTATAATTGTAATGACTTTGTAATAATAGTCCATGTGTGCATAATTACTTTATTTTACACGAAAATGACTTTTTGTATTTTTCTAATATTAAGTAATTATTTTAAATTATTTTCATACACAAATAGCATTTTTATCATTTATTAATTACTTTTATAAATTATTTTTATTAAATTAGGTGGGTATTTAAAACATTGCCTCTTTTTCAATTAAATTTTCAGACCCTAGCCCAATAACTATCAACCCAAGACCCAAACCCAATAACCCAATATCCATAACCCGCCCCAACCTAGAACTAATCCTGGTCGTTGATCTCAGAAGATCAACGGTCCAGGACACCCTTTCATTTTTTAATTACACAAACCTCCTAACCCTACCCCCATTTTTCTGAATTTGCCGTCCTTCAATCCCCTTCTCTCATCTCTTCTCTCTCACCCCCTTCTAACCCTCGTCCGTCGTCACTGATATCCCCTTGATTCATGGGGTTTTCCTCCGATTCCATTCCTTATCCGGCCTTATCTCTCTGCTGGTTGTTTGATTTTCATGTTACTTGAGATAATCTCAAGGGATTCAAACCAGATTTGGTTCAAGGTCTCCCATTTCTCGATTAATCCGTCTATGTTCACTCTAATATCTGTGAGTACTAGTATTTTCGTATTTTTAAGGTGTCAAATTTATGGTTCAAACCATATTTGATTCACCTCTGTTTATTTTCATGAGCTTAGCTATTTCTGGTTGAATCCGTTTAGATCTCTTTAGATCTGAAGCGGTTTTGAGTTTGTTTGGTATTTTTCCCTTAAGATTTTCAATTTTACTATTATTGTTTATCGATTTCATTTTTTTTCTAAAAGCTAGTTTTGATTTCTAATAGGGTTTCTGCAAAAATGTTTAAACGTTTAAATGTTTCAACTCTGGTTTTCTTCTTTATTGTTTCGACTGATTTTTACTTGAGTTTCATCTCGATGTCTTTGATATGCGGTTTCAATTATTCGACTGTTTGTTATAACGTTTTGCCTGTTTACCTTAGCTCTTTCAATTAAAGTGATTAGTTGATTTACTTGCCTAATTAGGGTTTGAAATTGTGCTTTCCTTAAAAACCGATATTTCCTTATCGAATTTTAACCTGTTCTTTCCTTATGTGTGATTAATAATTGATACTACTTTCCTTAATTCCTTTACTGGCCTAATTTCTGTGCTATGATTATTAGGGCCGACTTATAATTGATCCCTGGACTTACTGCTTACCTTATTTAAGCGTTAATCTCATCTGCTGATTTATTCCGTGTGAGATTCTCCTTAATTTAAGTAATACTTACTTAATTCTGTCCAGTTAATTAATTCGTGTTAGCCTTAATTGATTAATTAACTGATTTTCATACCTTATTTGTGTGTAATTAATTTTATACCTTATTTGGTTTTACTCTACTGTATGCTATAAAAATCCCTTCCCTTGCCCTGATTTAACAGACTGAGACTTAGACACACACACTGACACTCAGGCTCACACACACGTTTTACAACCTCCTCATTGAAACTCTTAAGATTTTTGTTCTCTCAAAAAACTCAAGTTCTCTCTTTATGTCATTCTGATTTGCTGTACTCTCTGGCCGGCTGAAAGCCAAGGCTAGACTCTCTAGATTCAAATCGCTGTTACATTCTTGTTTGCTTTCTTCCCAACTTGTATGCTTTAACTCTTGTCATCCTATTTCTGTACTATATGCTTATTTGGTTAGTTTTTTTCAAAACCTCAGCATGGTCTATTTGCTATATGCCCACATGATTTCACTTAGTGATAATGCTAACTAGGTTATCTCCAATAATGTGAAACCCTGTATAATCAGTTGTATGTTCCCTGTTCTGCAAAGCATGTAATACGTGACTAATTTTGTCTGTTAGTTCAAGTATCCTTGCTCTTTTGTGATTACTTTAAATACTGGTACGAGTATCTAGTTTGAATAATACCAATCTGCTTAGACTATTTGCTGAATATGGTAACTATTTGTTTCCTGGTACAACTTTGTTTGCAACCATGTAATCTGAATCTTTTTGCTTCTGAAAACCAAACTGTTTTCCAAACTGTCCCCCTTACCCCTATATACTAGTTTTCAAATTTCTACTCTTAGTTATCTAGGTTCCTATCACCCCTAGTGTGAGCACTACCTAGGGTCCTTGAGACTCCTCCGAACTCTGACACATTGGGGCTGGTCTTCCAATCTTTTATGAACTGTTTCTTTAAGTTTGGTCCTGGTGTGAGCATTGCCCGAGGCCCCTGAGGCCCTTGGGAACTTTGACGCACTAGGAACCTAATTCTATGTGCCATGGATGGACCACCTGTATACTTCAGACTTGCTTTGCTTGAAGACCTGGTTTCCAGGTTAATATTGGGCCTATGAAGGCTCCCTATAGTATAATGAATTTTGATGTGTAATTTATTCATTATTGGGCTGTAATAATATAATAATCTCTGTAATAAACAGATCTGGGGTTATTAGCAAAAGCTGGGGAGGGGGGGTTATATATCTTTGTTAAAAAACTCGGGTAGAAATCCTGCCTATAGGTCTATTGTGTTGGTTCCTTATGTGCATGTTACTGTTCATTTAGAGATCCTGCCTATAGGATGGTTTTTTGACTGTTTGTGACTCTGAATCTTCATATTTTTGGCATATTAGAGACATTGCCTATCGGTCTTTTGTTAATTTTGCGTTAGTATCCATGTTCATAGGATTTACACATATTTCCAATTTCAATGTGCATTAGTGATCATGTATATAGGATCATATTTATATGAATTAATAAACTTTCCTGGTGACTTGTCTAAAATTCTACCCACATGTGATTAATAGAATTCATGCTATAGGGACTAAAAACTAATTTCAACTTAGATGTCATGCCTATAGGAGATATAAAAATCAGTTTTCTTCAATTTAGATACCATGTCTATAGGAAATAAACAAATCAGTTCCAACACTTAGAAATCATGCCTATATGAGTTAATTAATTCTGCAAATTAGGAAGCATGCCTATAGGATCTAGAGAGATAAAATATGTTTTCATGAGTTAAAATCAGTAACTCGCTCAGAAACCATATTATAGGTCTGTAATTAACAATTGTAGATGCCATGCCCATAGGATTCTGCTCCGGTTATCACTTAGCAAACTTGTAGGATTATTAAGAATTCTGGGTCTAAAAGACTGTGATCCTTTGCTGCTTGAAATTTGCCCAGATTCTAAATTTAATCAAATCAGTAGGCAAGTCAGTAGGTCCCAGTGCTCGTTTTAAGAAACTAGTTTCTTACATTCTGTTAAAGCCCATCAAGATATCCTGCCTATAGGATCCTAACTTGATGAAATTTACTGATTGAACTGCGTGCATTTATTGTTATTTGTGGAGGTTAACATGAGCCCTTATTTTCTCCTTACATGATAGTCCTATATGAATTTTGTTTGCCGCAGATTTTTCTCATTTTAAGCAATATAGGTCAGTCTAGAACTACCTTAAATAGAGGTCCTAAACACCTCTATGACCATACGTAAGGGACGGGTAGTGCACGCATAAGGCACGAGTTAGAAGCTACTAGAACGCTTAAGTAACAACTAAAAGATAGTAATTGGGTAGTAAATGAAATGATGACCCGTGCGCTAATACTATGTGTAGCACACCAACTTAGGGAAAGTTACCAAGTATTGCATGAAAATGATCCTATAGGCTAAAAAACTTAGGACCCCTCTTAAGTCATGTTTTGAAATAATAGTTGTCTAAATTGCTTTATTTTCCTTTAAGACTAATTCGCTTAATTAAGTTCGGCCGGGACCCACTGTTGGGGACCTCGAGGGGTGCCTAACACCTTCCCCTCAAGGTAATTTCGAGCCCTTACCCGATCTCTGGTGATGCAAACTAGTTTCATGAGTCAACTGCTCTAGGTGCCCTAACGCACCTTAATCTGTTAGGTGGCGACTCTTCACATCCCATAATTCCATACCAAAGGAATGGAATTGTCCTAAAAAAATGTCGAAATCCGATTTCGCGAGAAAAAGGGGGCACGACAACATGGAGACTCTGCTGGGATTAACCCTTAGGCTCTTCCCATAATGAACTTTCTTTTTGTGAATTAGTTTTTAAGCATGCTTTATTCTGTTAATACGTGCGCACCATTTCCCTTTCCCATTTTATGTGAATTTAATTGCCTATTTTCAAGCATTTATGATTTCCTTTTTACTATGGAAACTGACTTGTATCTTTGTTTTCTTTCTTAAAATTTCTTTTCAATTATTAAATACCGCATTTATCATTTTCTAACGTGCAAATACGTGACAACATGCTATTCTCCATTGCATAAATCATGCTTAACATCATATTCCACTCGTGCATAATCAATACCATAGAAACACTTGATGAGTGTTTGCGCTCTTCCTATATAACACTCCTTTGAGTTCGGAAAGGCTTATTTGCGGTAAAACTAGTCAATCAGCGATGTAGTCGACGGTTCAATTTCTTTCCCCCTCAAGTTGTCCGCTTGAGGGTACCAGTCTAGACCTCTATAGAAAACCTTACTCTGATTTATTGTACATGCATCATGGTTAAACCTATCCAGGGTTAATATGTTTTCCACATAATTACCCTTTAAGAAAAGCCTTGTCCAACCGTCCACCAGGGTTTCCATAATCCCAACGGACGTGACCACGATCTGTGCATTAATTTGGAGAAAAAGTGCCAATATTCTAATCACTGATGCATAAGTAGTCGAATTTGGAGGGGGAAAGGGTCTAACCTTATTTGTTTTGCAAAAAATGAGGCACGAAATCCCCAGGTTTGGCATGGTCTGTAACATACCACCATTGTTGCTAGATTGGTGGGAAGATCTTTCATCAAGTGACAAAAAGAATGTGAAAAAGGTCCTGGGAAATTTGCCTTCTTTATTGGACATCCAACTGAATAATATGTTGATTGAAGATACCACAATGTTCTGGGACAGAGAAAGATCCGTGTTTCGCTTTGGAAACATAAAAATGACCCCTCTCTTGGAAGAAATAGGGGGATTCGTTGGACTGCTTTGGGACAGTCCTGGTTTATTGGTGCCAGAAAATCGTACCGTTAGGGGGTTTCTGAAAATGATGGGTCTGAAAAAGAACGGCGATTTGGAGTGCATGAAGAAATCCTACATACCCTTTGACTATCTCTATTAATGATATGGTCATAGAAAATCCTATCGTATGTACCATGATGAATTCTCTATCACTTCCTTGGGTTGTATTCACCGTAGGGTTTTTGTGTTCATCGTCTGCTTCATGGGTATGATAGTGTTTTCGACGCAAGGGGACATAATTCATACCAGACTGGCCATGGTATCGAAAACCCTAATGGAGGGGATCGAGGGGAAAACATATACCATTGTCCCTATGATCATAGAAGACATATATCGAGCCTTAGACCGATGCCAGAAGGGATTCAAACACTTCGAGGGTTCTAATCTGCTGCTACAGGTTTGGTTGTTAGAGCATCTCCAGAGAGGTCAATACCGTCAAGAGTTTCCACAAAGGCCGTGGAATGATCATATGGATTTCCATCACCCTAAGAGAATGTCCTATATACCAGACAGGTTTGCTCAACCAGAGAGTGCTACAGAATGGGTGCAGGTTTTCGACAATTTGACTGAGGATCAGGTTCAATGGATGTTCGAATGGTTCCCTACTAACAACTTCATCATCAGATCTAGGGACTCTATGCACTTGGTGTTGATCGGGTTAAGGGACATATACCGTTGTGTTCCCATCAGGGTTATGAGACAAGCAGGCAGGAAGCAAGTCATACCGCGGATCATTAAAATGAGTCATTATAGGGCATATTTTCAGGATGACGACCTCCCATATAAATGTGAAGTTCAGCATATGTGGCACCTAAAGATTATTGTATAAAGGGACACCATCGAACCAGACTGATATCACTCAGGGCACGTGTACTTTTAACCATCATGATTGGAGGAATGCATGGCAAGAATAATCGAGCCAGGGGTCGGTCGAGGAAACAGAGTCATAGATGAATCTGCCGAAGCACATGTGAAGTATAACGGACTGCGAAAAAGGGTTCGCGAGTCCGAGGCCGAGCATCTGGAACAACACAAGACTGATATGGAAAGAGTCAATGAATGGAAGGAAACGGCTACCAGATCAAATGAAATGTTAGAATATCTGGTGCATGGTCTGATGGAGCTGGAAGGGAAGATGAGGAAAAAATTCATAGATTGCCAGAATGCTGAAGGTATCGAAGAAAGACATCTAGCAAGGGAATACCTGCTGCTGGACATGTGCGACCTGGGGAACCTGATCGATGGAGCCAAGAGAATCAAGCCTGGAGAAGGTCCTTCTGGGACCAAGCAAAATAGGTTTATTCGTTTTTGCTCTACAAATGTAATAATGCCAAGTGCCATTAGTGACTTATCTTATTTAGTGTCGTTTTAGATTCATCTATTTTATATTAATGAAATGAGGTAATTATTAGCACTGAAGTTCTCTAAATCAACTTGTCGCTAGGCCTACGTCGGGCACAACGAGGTTCCCAAATTAGGACGCGAATTTACATTCCCGCACTATGTGTTTAAATATTGCAAATACTCTTTTTGGAACCCTTGGCAGGGGAGCTCAAGAAACTCACAAACTGTGTTCAGGGTGTTGAAGGAGGCAAAGGAACCGAAGGTTTGAACTATGAGGATTTGTGCATTCAGCTAGATGTGGAACTGCCGAAGGGTTACAAACCTCCTAAGTTCGAAATGTTCGATGGAACAGGTGACCCAAAGGTACATTTCAGAACCTAATGTGACAAGCTCGTAGGGGTTGGAAAGGACGAAAGGATTCGCATGAAGCTATTCATGAGAAGCCTCAATTGGAGACGCCCTATCTTGGTACATAAGTCAAAATCCCAATAAATGGGCTAATTGGGTAAGCATGGCACCAAATTTTATGGATAGATTCAAATTCAACACGGAAAATGCACCAGATGTCTTCTATATCCGGAATCTGAAGAAGAAGCCCACTAAGACTTTCCGCGAGTATCCTACTCGATGGAGGTTAGAATCAGCGAAGGTTAAGCCGACATTAGATGAAGATCATATGAACAAGTTCTTTTTCAGGGCTCAGGATCCACAATATTACGAAAGGTTAATGATAATCGAGAATCACAAGTTCTCCATTATCATGCTCGGAGAAATGATCGAGGAAGGTATAAAAAGTGGAATGGTGACAAATTTTGAGGCACTGCAGGCCACGGATAAAGCACTACAATCATGTGGCATATCAAAGAAGAAAGAAGTGGGAACAATAATGGTTTCCCAAGGCCCAAAAACTTCATTTGTACACCAAACACCTCCACCAACATACCAACCATCACCTCCCAGATATTCCCAACCTGCTACCGGCTACCATACCTATAATTCCCAACTATCCTATTATCAGTCACCTCCAACTCGTCCAAACTACCAAAAACCCAAGCCTAATTTTGACCGCAAGCCACCTAGACAATACACCGCCATTGCTGAAACCATCGACCAGTTGTACGAGAGATTGAAAGTTGCTGGTTATGTCACTCCTATTCCCACTGTGGCAATGGAGAATTCATCTCAATGGGTCAATCCAAACAAGACCCGTGCGTACCATTCCGGTATGAAGGGACACACTATTGACGAGTTCCGCACCTTGAAAGACAATATCCAAACACTGATTGATAATAAGGTCATACATGCAAAGGAAGTTGCACCTAATGTCCGCAATAATCCCCTTCCAGATCATGGGGGTGAAGAGGTCAATGTGATAGAAACTTATGAAGAATGGGATCCCGAGGGATCAATTGGGCTTATTCGATAAGGTGATGATCCTAAGAAACCTGCAGTCACGCTCAATCCCATTGTGGTGTTGGTGCAGCCACCAGTTGAAGTCGAGGTAGCCGCATCGGTTCATTTTGAAGTAGAAGTAACCCCACCTACAGAAACACCCGCTCCATTTAAGGTGGAGGTGGCCGCACCTTTCACTGTAAAGGTGGCATCCACACCACCCTTCAGTTCCAATGTTGTACCTTAGGATTATGTGGTCGAGGCTAAAAGAAAAGGAAGGTCGAAGATGGAAGAGTCTGGTGCTACACAAGGAATGACTAGAACAGGAAGGGTTTATACACCTGAACATTTCGATAATCTGAACAAGACTCCCACCCAAATATATATCCTATCATTGCTGCTAAATTCTGAGGCACACAGGAATGCTCTGATGAAGGTATTGAATGAAGCATATGTGCCAACCAACATCACTAGCGGAGAAACCAATATGGTGGGGCAAGTGCTAGAAAGCCACACGATCACTTTCCATGAGGACGAGTTGCCACCTGAAGAGTTAAGTCACAACAGGGCACCGCACATCACAGTTCAATGTGAAGATAATCTTATTACCAGAGTTTTGATAGATAGAGGATCCAGCCTCAATATTTGCCCATTGACAACGCTGAAGAGGTTGAGCAAAGGCCTACATGAGATATGAGCAGGGACTATGAACGTGAAAACATTCGATGGGTCACAAAGAGCCACGATTGGAGAAACCAACCTATGCTTGCAAATGGGTCCTACCTGGTTCGATGTTGAATTAAAGGTACTAGACATATCCGCCTCCTACAATCTGCTATTGGGGCGGCCTTGGATACATGCCGCTGGAGCTGTCGCATCTACTTTGCACCAAGCGGTAAAATTTGAATGGAACCATCAAGAAGTGATCATCCATGGAGATGGGAGCAACCCCATTTACACCAGTCAGATTGTTCTAGTGGTAGAAAACAGAAGGAAGTTAGGTGGAGAAACCTACCATCGCATCGAGCGTGTTAACGCGATTGAGAAGGATAAATGGTCGAGTAGTAAAATAGAGAGCATACTGGCATGGGCATGGTATGAACCTGGTAAGGGTCTTGGTAAAAAGATTGAAGGTATCTCCAAACCAGTACAACTGAAGCGCCATGGCACAACCTTCGAGCTCGGATATCAATATACCTGGCAGGAATATCGGAATTGGTCGCCACCATTGCGTGGTCCATACTATCCTCTTGAGTAACCCGTGCCGCACCTGAATCAGACCTTCCATCAGGCCGATATAATATGGGGGTCAAAGGAAGAAGAATCCTTGGAATCATTGAGGAATCTGTTCTTGGAAGATGATGATATGGATTGTTGTGTAAAAGAGATTGTTTTTATTGAGTTGTTGTTGGTTTTCCTTTGTTTGGTTTCATTAGACTTAGAGTGTGATCAGCTTACTCTGCAACATTATTACCTGATCGCTTCCTGTTAAATATTGATGTTACTAGTGTATCATTACAAGTATTATTTTGTATTTCTTATACTGCTTCGCTTTATATTAATATTTTTCTCTGTTAGTTCACATTCACACTTGTTCAGGTTGTTTAGTCTCCTACCGTCCTTCGCTACTACTCCACCGAGGTTAATCTTGATACTTACTGGGTATCGTTGTGGTGTACTCATACTAAGCTTCTGCACATTTTTGTGCAGATCCAGGTGCCTCGGTTGTTGTGAGTTATTAGCTGACTGGTCAAGCATTGCTGTGGGGACTCAAGGTAAACCTGTCGTCGCGTTCGCATGCCTCGGAGTCACCTCTGATATTTTACGTGTACTGCTTAATTCTATTCTGAACAGTTGTATTTAGGAATTTTCTAGCAAACTCAGTAGAACTTATGATTTGAACTATCGATTTTGGGATTGTAAGTTGTGTATAAAGATTTCTATTTCATATTTGTTATTTGACTGTTGAATTCTTCTATTAATTCAGTAAGTGTTAGGCCTGCCTAGTTTTATAGACTAGGTGTCGTCACGACATCCCATGGAGGAGAATTGGGGTCGTGACACTAAGAAGGCCAAGAACCTGAAGCTACAAAAGACTGTTGAAGATATGATACATATGATGAATCAAACAAAGGTCAACATAGCTCATTGCAACTGGGAAGCCAATCAAGTGACAGATATGCTAGCCAAAAATGCAGCTGCAACAGATAATAATTCCTATTATTATAATTATCAACAATTCCCAGAAAATGTTAAAGGGCCTTTTCATTTAGACAAGTGGCAACTGCCTAGTTTTAGAAGTAGATATGACAAAGCGAATTTCTTTGTTAGTTGGAACTTTTGATTGACGATCACGAAAGGTAGGGATATAGTAGTTATCCTCTCATGAGAGACGCATAGGAGCTGAGGTCCATGCCCACTCCATTGTATGTAAACTGTTTTTTTAATCTATAGACATGGTAGGGTCTTGCCGAACCCCCAAATGCCACAGGTGATAATAGCATGGGTCATTGGCTTAATTTTAAAAAAAAAAAGTAATTCCAAACCTTATATTGGAATTATTTTTCTAATCACGATGGCCGAATGAACTCTTAGTTTAATTATAAGGGTTAAATACACTAAACACCTATAATATGACTCAGTTTCTGATACAGTTTCTTTATTTCAAAATATAACACTTATACCCTCTATACAATGAAAATTCTACACTTACATCCTCTATGAGTTATATTCATAATTAAGTATATCAAAATATATACTTTAAAATAAAAATTAATAAATAATAGGTTTTTACGTATTCATTTTTATAAATTTTAAAAGGATGATAAAGATTTTTTTGATATTTTTTATTTATTCTTTGATTAAAAAAGAGTAAAAGTAATTTTTGATATATATATATTGAAACTTATGAGCAAGAAATGAACACAAACTACTTAAAAGTTTTAAATATATTTTCAATATAAGCTAATCAAATGCGTAAATAAATATCTTCAAAAAAAAAATATTCTGTTTTTTGAGTATAATAAAAAATAATTACATAAAAAACTTTTTATTATAATTTAAAGTTGTATTATAATAATACAGGGGATCCTTACACAAATAGACGGTCATTCTCGTTATTTATTTTTTGTAGCCATATATAAGATTATACATTGATTATACATAATTATACATATATAATACATATGAATTATGCATATATTATACCTCCAGATGCTAAAAGGAATGCACTTATATATTTATTTTTAGAAAGAGGGAATTTATTAATCCTCCATTTTATTTTAGATGGCATGATTTTTCTTACTAATTGGTCCCAATAACAAATTTTACCTTTCTAAATTTGAGATTTACTTAACATAAATTTTATATTTTATCATTACTGACAATGTTTTAAAATATAATGACATGTCTAAGATTACAAGCTCAAATAAAAAGAGTAATATATAAAAAAAAACTACCTCATTTCAACACTGGATATGGTGCATTTTTTAAAATTATACAAGCTATGTATATTTCTGATTGTTTACAGATTCTATGTAAATTATGTGCACTTTCTACAACTCTGTGTAGAATGTCATAAATTTTTTGCGTGCATTTTAAAATAATTAAATTTATCAAGAAAATAGAGTCCTAAAAATATTGGGGTATTTGGGGGGGGGGGGGGGGGGGAATGAGAAGAGGAACATAGAAAAATCACTCCAACCAAAGACTATAAAATATTGTCCGAAAAAGTTTTTCACTCATCAACCAAACAAGGAAAAATAAGTGATAAAACTACTCTGTAACGACTCGACCGGTCGTTTTGAGCTGTAGCGCGTCGTTCAGCGGTTTGAAGAAATTTCATAAGTCTGGGTTCAAGTGCATTTAGTTGATATTGATGTCTGTTTGGGATTCCGAGTCTGGGATTAGCTCCGTATGGTGATTCTGGAGTTGGGAGCGCGATCAGAAGTGAATTCGGAGGTCCGTAGGTTATTTTGAAGTCATTTGGCTAAAGATAGAAATTTGAAGGTTTTTTGGAGAAATCCGACCGAAAGTGAAAATTTTGATATCGGGGTCGGAATATGATTTCGAAAGTTGGAGCAGGCCCGTAATGTTGAATGTGACTTGTGCGCAAAATTTGGGGTCAATCAGATGTGATTTGATAGGTTTCGGCATCAAATGTAGAAGTTGAAAATTTCAAAGTTCATAAAGATTCAATTGTGATGCGATCCATTGTTTCGATGTTATTTGATGTGATTTGAGGCCTCGGTCAGGTCCGCATTATGTCTTGGAACAGGTTGGTGCAATTGCACGGGGTACCGGGGGCCTCAGGTGGATTCCCGGTGGTTAACGGATCAAATTTGAAATTGAGAAGGAGCTGAAGTTGCTGGTGTCTGGTGTGACCGCACCTGCGAGGTTTTGTCAATATTTTGGGTAAACAACCTCGGAATAGAGTTTCGTCGGTTCCGATAGCTTCGTATGATGATTTCGTACCTGGGCGTATGTTTGGAATGGGTTTCTGATGACCCGGGAGCGTTTCGGCGCCCAATATTGAAATAAGAAGTTCCTATTGTGGGTTGGGACATATTTTTGTGTTATCGAGGTCCGAACGGAATTCCGAGACCGAGAATAGTTCCGCTATGTCATTTATGACTTGCCTGCAAAATTTGGTGTCATTCCGAGTAGTATAGGTCAGTTCGGCGCGTTGTTAGCGAAGTCAAGAAAACTTAAAGTTCCTAAGTTTGGTTCTAGGGGTTTTGAGGTGTGATTTTGAGTTTTAGCTTTATTTTGGGTGTTCCGAAGGCTCGAGCTAGTCCGTGTTATGATTTGGGACTTGTTGGTATATTTGGAAGGGTGATCGGGTGAGCCCAGGTGCCTCCCGGGCTCCACACGAGGCCAAACACCAGCTGAAATAGTTGTTGGTGCACCTGTTCTGGTGTTGACCGCAGGTGCGGTTGCCCAGTCGCAGGTGCGGGACCGCTCCTGCGGTCCCAGCCTCGCAGGTCCGACCCCCAGCAGGCAAGCCATTTCTCGCAGGTGCGGTCTCTCCACCGCAGGTGCTGGCCTAGGCTTCCTAGTCCATTTCCGCAGGTGCGGTCCTCGAGCCGCAGGTGCAGAAACACTGTCAGATATTGTGTTTCCTAAATATGGGATTCTTCATTATTTCTTCACTTATTCCTCCATTGGAACACCCTGAGAGCTTGGAAAAAGGGCTCAACGATTCAACCACTGAAAGGTAAGTAGATTCTATCCTAGAGTTAGTTAATGCATGCATTTTTAGTGGAATTTAACTACTTAATTAGTGAAAATTTAGGAATTTGGGTAGAAATCTAGGGCCTTCGAGAATTTAGAAAATTACCCATGAATTGGCTATGAAATCATTCAAAAATCGTATATTAATGATCCTTAGGCTATGAGTGAGTGTTCTCTTCGAAAATTTTTAGAATCCGAGCATGCGGGCCCGGGGTTGGATTTTAGGATTTCTTCAAGAATGACGAATTTGACTTAGTAGTAGGAGGATTTCCATACTTTGAGCATAAATTGATGAATTTGTATAACATTTGGCTAGTTTCGAGTCCTCGGGTGTAGAGTTCGAAGTTTCGGGCGCGTTCTTGGTCTGGGGAGTAGATTTGACACGAGGTGAGTCTCTTTTCTAACCTTGTAAGGGGTAAATTGTCCCCCTATGTGATTTAAATGCTATATGTGATAACTGTGGGGGCTACGTACATACAAAGTGACGAGAGTCCGTATGTAGTTGCTATTATTGTTATGTCGGGGTAGTTAGGCCTACACCGTGCTTTATGTTTTCCTTAAAATGAACTATATGCTTAGTGGATTAATGTTACATGTGGCTTGTTTCCCTGAGATCATGGAATTAAAGAGATTTTTAGGATCTGATCACGAAGAGTAATTTATAAAGAAAAAATGCGTGAATTATGTGTGCATGTGACTGCTTCGCAATTTACATTCGGCGAGCGGAGTGTTATTTACCCCACTCTCATAGGAGCGGGCAGTACGCCACGGCGAGATTGAAAGATATATATTATTGTTCGGGCCGTTCGACCCTCGGCAGTGCACATATATGATCATTATGATGGCTCAGGCGGGTTGTCCTTATCCTGTATGCGCATGTTAAATTGTTAAGAATTCTTTTAT
>ML431975.1:15496-34752 GCA_005239525.1 Nicotiana knightiana | reverse complement strand
TACTCTTCGGACTTAGAAGAAATGTTCGCGAAATAGTGCGTGTTTGCGGCCCATTATGCGATCGCATAATCGATATGCGGACCGCATAATGGACGCAGAGTGGATCAGAGGGTTGGCCTAGTTTAAGGACAAACATGCAACCAATTATGCGATCGCATAATCGATATGCGAGCTGCATATTGGTCGCAGATGCGTAATGGGATTTTTGCCAAGGGAGTTGTGCGACGCATTATGCGACCGCATAACTGTTATGCGGTGAATTATGCGATCTCATAACTGTTATGCGAGCCGTATAATGGCCGCATACTTGATCAGTTGCCCCACCCAGCTGAGGCAACTTTTGTGGCAGGTTTGTGGGCCGCATTTTCATTCTGGGATCGCATATGCGACCACATAACTATGTCGGGGCACCCTTTTTGTCATTTTAAAACTCGACCCTATATCATTAAAATACCCCTCCCTGATCAATTAGAATCATTTTCTACTACATTTTAGAGTGAGAGAGAGAGAGAGAGAGTTCTAAGGGGCGGAAGCTAACTAACACCCAAAATCTATCAATTTGTGTTAAGCCCTTGAAAAGTATCAAGAAAGCTTTCACATTGCAGGTAAGGATCTAAGCTTAACCCAACAATTTTTGAATATCTTCTAAAAATGAGTAACTTCTTAGGTAATCCATGGGCTTGGGGGTAAATATCTCGCATGCATGTGACCCTAAGCTAGGAAAAGGAAAATCTTCCACTAAAAGGGGAGATATGGGACTATAGCGAATTAGTGGTGATAAGTATGATACTCAAGTGAGCTAGGAATATGACCGGATTCCTAGTTACAATTTGATTGTGTTATTTTGTCAAATAGATTGAAAGAGCTAAAGGATTCTGGAAATTGTTGTAGGAATTAGGGATAAGACCCAATCCAGGTATGTATGGCTAACTATAATCTTCATAAAAATCAACTCATTGGTGTCCAAATAGGTGGTATGAGTCCCTTACTTGATCATACTTGAATTGATTGTTTTTATGTGTTAAGTAGAAAGATTTCCGTTTCTAAATTGATCTAGTTGACTACCATGTCACCATGCTACTTGAAAATGTGAATTATGATCCTACATGCCCCTTCCATTATGTGTGAAATTCATTATATGTTGGTTCTCGTTAATATGAAGGATGATGCCATGGAACGGATTAAAAGGAGAATCAAACTCGAATTGTAAAATGTGTCCAAGTGCCGAGAACTGTGTGATAAACGGTGGAAGTGAAATATGAATTGAGTAAGTAAATGAAACGGTTATGTCCCAAAGTGAGATGGCTTAGCCGATCGGACCGAGATCGGACGCCATGTTGTACACATGGTGGCATTTACATCGGGAATTATGAATATGAATTATGATGTTGGTGATGTCTCACTTGGGATGGCTTAGCCGGTCGGGCCGAGACCGGACTCCGTGTAAAAAGACACGGTGGCATTATAAATTGTGGCACTTGGCATTAAGAGACTATTAATAAAAAAGGATGGAAAGGCGAAACAAGAAACAATAAGACCCCTACTTGTGATTCTCTATTCATGTGAAGTGCTATGTTATTTCCATGTTGCTTTCCTACCTGTTTATTTCTTATTCTATTTTAGAGTGGAACTGTCCATACATACTAGTACTATTCGATGGTACTAACGTCCCTTTTGCTGGAGCATCTTTGAATGGATGTAGGTGGTTCTATTGCAGATAGCGCTGATCGCCGATAGAAATGCCCTCCTCTTTCTCTTCATAGCAGTCTTGGTGAGCCCCGCTTCTTCCCAGGGTTATGTATAGTATATGTTGTTCTTCTTTTGCATAAGTTACCATCTTTTGAGGTATAGTCGGGGCCTTGTTGCTGGCATTGTCACGTTTTTCTTTTATATCTATAGAGGCTCCATAGACGTTTATGTGGGTCATGTATGGGTGGCGGGGATGTTATCGGATCAAGTTGTATGTTGAAATCCTATTTCACTTAATCATAAACTGAAAGTACTTTTGGAAGTTTGATTATCATATATTGTATGTAAGGAAGAATGAACTAGCAACGTATGTATATTTATATAACTGACCTCTCCTCAGGTTAATAAACGGTGATGCGTTCCTTTTTTTTTTTTGAATATGAATGAGTCGGGTAGGACATGTTTGCAAGGCTTGCTCGACCGGGTCCACTCGGTTGAGTACCGGTCGCGCTCCCCGAGGTTGGGGCGTGACACCCCTAAATGAGGGAATATGGAGTGATGTGGCATTAAGTCAGAATTAAGTGGTTCTAGTAATTATGGAATAATAAAGGAAGAATGCGATAAAAATGAGAAAGGGATGAGATTGCACTTACTCAAATCCTACAGATATGCTACGATTCCAGAATATTATGCAAACACGATATCAAGGAGAGGAAGTAAGGGTTCCTGCCCGAGATGTTATTGATAGATAAGGAGCCAGTGGGGGATGTAGGTTAAGACAAAGGAAATGACCCAAGAAAGATTACGTGGAGTATTAATATGAGAATGGGCCAACGAGTAATTAGTAGTTGATTCAGGAAGGGCCTAGTTATGGCTAGAAAAGAGGTTGTAGACAAATCAGCAGATTGTGCAAAATAAACATAATAAAATCCAATATAGCAAATTCAGCTTCGCAGTTATGACATTGTAATACTTGAGATATATTCAGATAGGAGTTGAGGAAGTTAAAGGTACTGTATGAGTGTTAGGGGAATAAAAGAGAATGTCACTAGGAAGACAGTCAAAATATTAGTTCCGAAGCAACCCTACAAGCACAAGGGCGTGGAGATAAGTAACTACGGATAATTATAGGCGAGGAAGAACATCAAACATTTACTCGAGTATAATATGTAATAAGCTCATTGCTTTTCAGAAGTCAGAAGGTCCTCCCTAAGTACTACAATGAAAGACTAGTTGAGGAAATAAGGAAGAAGGCTTCAACCTAAACATGGTAACTCGAAGGAGAAATGGTCATGTCAAAACAGTCTCACTACAATGTTGTATGCACTCCACAAGAAAGTGTCACCTACCGTGGCTAATGAACGTGAAGTAAAATCAAAAGTAATATTCAAGATCATATGAGTTGCACGAAAATTCTAGCATGCATGGGAACTAAGATAAGCTAGGTATGCACGCAATAAGGGGGCAGAAAGACCAGGAAAAATAATGGCTTACGCTTAAAGAAAGATGAGAAGGAACGAAACGAATTACTCGATCAATGATCCAGAGTTAGTTACGTTATGAATGCACTTAAGATTTCGGGGTGTTACCCATGCAGCATGTATGTTGACAAACATACAATCTTAAAAGACTCTGGTATAAGTTAAAGGAAAGAACTGAGTCCAGGTCATTGACAAAGGATTGAATTGTTAGAAGATTGTATCCTGGATATTCCATAGAATCCATGAAAGCCTAAAGTAATACTATGAGCCGCTGATCGGAAGATAGCTTAAGCCTATATAAAGGTTGATCAGAAGGAAGAGGAAACTAAAGAGTTACATGAACTAAGTAAATCAAGAGTGATTATTGGACCCAGAAAATTATAAACCTCATTATTAAGAACATTGCAGAATCACTCTTAATATCAGAGGTACAAGAGAGATAATATATCAGCCATATTCTATAACAGCTCTACGATAAAGCCAGTTAGAAGAGTACCGGCCTCATAAGAAGTCAGTATGAAGATCCCACCGGATTGTGTATGCACCATAGGTGCAAGTATTATAATACAGCTTCAAGTTGTGGGTGTGAATCATGCCTATGTGGAAGGGAGGTCATGAAAGAGATAGAAGATGCGATGCGATGCGATGTGATGCAATGCGAGATTTTAAGGTAAGTAAGGTAAATGTGAACAACGTATGAGATACTCAGATGCAGAAGGTTGGGAATAGTCCATACTTCGGATAGAAGTCTAGAAGCGTGGGGATTCAGTAAAGAAGAGTTAGAGACGATGTGATGTCTTGCTTGATGTTCCAGAATAACATAAGGAAATCTATGGTGCAAGTAAGTTGAAGGAAGGTTGCGAGTATTATAAATGGATATGTGTATATCGCAAGCTAAAGTATAATAGAGCGACAAGGTTTTAGGAAGATATGAGTAAGGACAAGAAATAGCGAGTGAGAAGGTAACAAGAAACAGATGAGTCCTCGGGATTAAGACCATGAAAACAAGAGAGTTGATGGTTTCTCTAAGTTATGGAAAGCTCAGTATAGCCTGAATGAACTCACAGGAACCCAAGACTAGTAGCATCTAGAAGAGATGGAAGGCTGCCCTGGTAGTAGAATGAAGGTGTAATTGTGTTAGATGAAGGATGACGTTTAGGCCTGCGATTGTGTAATGATTTCATGAATTGTACAGGATTAAAATATCCATGTAAGGTAAATCACATTGGGATGCTATGAAATACGATTATGGAGGTATAGTATCATATAAATAACTGGGCATGTGAAATAAGATATAGCAATATTCGTAAGTTCGACAAAGTACCGAGTGAAGAACTTCAGTAACGGCTAAAAATCGAAGGAAAAGGAAAAAAGAGTCACGTAGGCACACTTACAAGGTCAGAATCGTACAAGCTGCATGATAGAACGTAGCAACAGCTATGAGATTGGAAGGATTCCGACCACAAGTCGTGGTGTGAGAAAGAGGACTAAAGGAGGGATGCTCTGGCCTTTATATTTATTCAAGGAACAATTGCCTAGATGGAAAGGAGAGTACTAAAGTATTCGGAAGACATAGGTTATGAAAATGATAAGTGCATCAGTCAACATTCGAGGATGAATGTTCCAAAGGGGGGGATGATGTTACACCCCATGTTTTCGTACGTGGAAGTACGCCATATGTAAATTGAGATAAGATCGATAATGAGATGTTACATCTTGCATTTTCGTACGATAAAGTTTCGCCGTAAGTTAATCGACGTAAGTTCGGGAATGCGATTATTTTGAGATTATAAGCATTATGTTATTTCAAGAAAGTGATAAGTAAATTCGTGAAGGTGAGAGGGTAAGCGAATCGGAAAAAAAAGTTTCATCGGAGTTGGACAATTTGGGATAAAATATGGTCCGAGCTATAATACCCGATATTTATAGACTAGTACCATACAAGGTACCACATGACCATGATAGTAAGATGTATGAAGTATGTTAAAAGTGAATAGTATTTTAAGTAATTTGAGATAATTCTTGATTATGTGGGTAATTGACTAATTATTGATTAGTGGGAGTAAAAAATTAATAAATCAATTGGAAAATATGGTGGATTAGTTGGTGACGTCGCAACAATGGGGCTATATGGCCATGACTCTTGATTTATCAAGAGTAGGTGGCACATTAAGGGGTCTTTGGGCAAGACTTATCCCCAAAAGTGGGGCCCACACCCACTATATAAAAGCCTCTTTAAAGCACAAAATTGAGATGCTTAATCTCATCTACAAATGTAACGGATCTGCCAAGAAATTTTCATACGAAATCATACGAGACTACTTAATGTTATAGCAATGGGATTTTGCGATTTTAGGGGAGTATGGTGATATTTTTATCAAGACTACCATACGGATTTTCCCTTACTTCAATCTGTCGTCACATGTTTTGTTGCAATCAACGTTTGTTGGAGGTATTTTTAAGAGAATTGAATAAGATATGTTAAGGCTAAGCCCTTCCTTCATTTTGACATGATCTCGTAATTACATATGTTTGATAACGAGGCATAAAGACAAGTTCATACTCCCGAATTTATATACATTATCCTAGTCTCATAAGTTACAGTATTCTCCCTTATCAAGATTTTATATTTAATTGAGTATTGTCTTCTTCCAATAAAGAGAGCAGAGAGTCTATATATACAATATTACAGTATTTTCACTACCATCGAGCTATAATCGATGGGCAGGCCCCTATTGGGCAACCTCTAATCAGATGGTAAGTTATATACCGAGCCTACTATGGCCGAGCGCCTATGAGCGAGCCTAGTTGTCCGAGATAAAAAGCCTAGTATAGCCGAGCGCCTATGAGCGAGCCTACTACGACAGAGCAGTTATATATACCGAGCCTTATAAGGCCAAACAACTATTTTACTTACTATATTGAGAGAGTTGACTCAGTATCAACATGTAAGCATATCTTCACATTATCTTTGACTCCCAGTTACTTTCAGTTATTATATTATCAGTCCAGTTTCAGCTTTCAGTTATTCTGTTACCTTACATACTCGGTACACTATTTCGTACTGACGTTCCTTTTGTCGAGGACGCTGCATTCCATGTGTGCAGGTTCAGACAGACATACGGGTAGACCTTCTCAGTAGGTGTTGCCTGAGTTCAGCTTGATTGGTAAGCTCCACGTCCTTCGGAGTGGCCATCAGTAAAGGCTTGTATACATATCATGTCAGTTAGTGCAGTATGTTGGGCTTGTAGGCCTTGTATGTATATTTTGTTGGTTTGCCAACTGTAGTAGTTATGATAGCCTTGTCGACCCAGCTTTATATTGATGTTTAGTCAGCATTCGCAAATTGTCTTGCAATGTGGCCCATGGCTAAAGTATGACATTATATGTTCAGAATCACTTAATCGGAAGTTGGTACACAAGGATAAGTGAGGCACCGGGTGCCCGTCGCAACCCTTTAGGTTTGGGGCGTGACATCGGGGGTGGATAATACACGCGTCGCTCCCATCGTCTACCATGATTCCTTTTACATCAATATCTGAAATTCATAAAGTAATGACGAGCGTCAAAGTGAGGAAAGGTCAAGCCGTGGGTATCTAAATTATCTTATCGAAGATGATACTGTCTTCGAGGTCATCATACCGTTCATAGGTGATCGACCGCTTCAGTTTGTGTGTAGTGGTGAACTTCACATGGTTAATTGTTGCTTCGTCACTTCCGCCGATGATCATTTGTATGGTGCAGGCGGGGGAGGGTGGCTTTGGGGGCCTTGATGTTGTTCTCGTCCACGACTAAATTGGATCTTCCTCGGTTTCTCATCAGCTCCCTTAAATGTCCTTGGTGAAGCATATTCACCACTTCTTGCCGTAGGATTATTCAATCCTCGGGCCATAAAAGTGGAGGCATACCTCTTTCGTTTCGGTGAGTCCCCATCTGTGGCCTGGACGGCCCTTTGGGTTGGAGGGTAGGTGGCGAGATTGCCGCTATGACATATGGTTTGTGCCTTTCTCGATTGAGGCGTGGACCTGCATGATCTCTTCGGCTGTCGTTACAGCATTCTTTCCTCGATTCCATTTGGACTGATGTTAGCCGTTGAGTTGGACAGTTGAGGTCATCTTCGTCTGCTCTCACCTCGGCACAATAGGCGTTATGAATTTCTTCCTAGGTGGTGGGAGGGTATTTCATGAGTCTGCTTAACAACTTTCTGGTCGCTCTCGACCCGTTCCTGTTTAACCCATTTTGGAAGGCTGCTACTGCCATTCCCTCTGATACATTTGGCAAGCTCATTCTTACTCTGTTGAACCGTGCGAGGAAGTCCCTGAGTCCCTCGCCAGGCGATTGTCTAATGGTGAATATGTCATTCACCATGGCTTCTGCTTTCTTGGCTCCGGCATGGGCGGTGACAAACTTGTCGGCCATTTCCTCGAATGTCGTTATCGAACGTGCTGGTAGTTGTGAGTACCATGTTAAGGCTCCCCCTATTAGGGTTTCATCGAACTTCTTCAGCAGCACCGACATTACCTGCTCTTTCGAGAGGTTGTTGCCTTTTAATGCCGTGGCGTAATGAATGATATGGTCTTCAGGTTCTTTTGTGCTGTCACATATTTTCAAATATGGTGGCATTTTGAAGGTTTTGGGTATGACATGTGGGGCTGCCTCCTCGTTGTACGACTATTCAACGAACCAAACGACGTCTCGTTTTGGTAGAAGTTTCGGGGCCCTGATATCTTATCAACCCTTTATGGGTGCTCCCTCCTTTGGTCGCGGAGCGCTTTATTCTCGTTCTTCATTTCTTCCATTTTCTTCAGAATGGCTGCGAGTGCGTTGTTACCTGAATCAACAACGGTGTGAGTGTTACCCGTTGGGAGAGGAGCGTGTTTCTTATTGATGATTGTTGTGGTGTCCGCTCGTGCGGTGTTCCTACTCGCCCCTTGCGCGGATTTGTCGAGTATATTTTTTAGAGTACTTGTCAACCACGCCTCCGGTAGTTTTTTTTACTACCGGCGGAACTTCATCCGTTGTGGACGTTGAGGCTCCCTTCTCGTGTGAAGCGGTCACACTCCCATGAGGGGGAGGTGAGTCACTTCGCCTGGGTGAGGCACTCGGTGTCACGTTTTCCTCTTCTTCTCTGTCAACCTCGTTGATGGTGCTTAGGAGGTTAGTGGTGACACCCATCACTGCTTTCAGTCTTTCATCCCCCTTTCCTTCCATTGTTAGTTCGTGCAAACAGGAAAAGACGATTTTTGTTGTTGTTTTTTTTAGATCTAGAGGAAACTAAAATTTTAATTAGGAAGTCCCCAGAGACGGCGCCAAATTGTTTTACCAAAAAGTTTTAAATCCTTTTGTTAAATAATTAATGAGAAAATAGTGGATGAATCCTAGTTAAACATAATAACTACTAGATCTAAAGTTTAGATATATTGATGAAATGGGGCCGTGTCTATTATAAATGAATGCCTTATAAAACGTTCCAATGATTGTCAATGAATGTAGCAATGAATATATGCAATAACTGTGGATAATGGCATTAAATGTAATAAGAAGGAATTTGTCACCCAAATGTTAGATGACTTGGACGATTCCTCTCTCTAACAACAACGTGAGATAACAGAATATGAAGATGGACAAGGAATCCTTGGATCTTGTGAATAAAAGATGTATATTGAGCAATGAAATCAGTGGAGTATATTCTCTATAGTCAACCCTTTACAATATGTTTATCAGAAAAGTGAAGATCTCTTTTTTGTTCTTATCTCTTCCTCTTTATAGGTGATATTCCTAGGAAACCCTAAAAAGTACAATTGAAGGAATATTCAACTTCTCATTATTATAAAACTTATTCTAGTCGATGTTGTTATCCGTTCTCTACATGACCTCGGCACTAGTCTTTCTTTAGGCAACTCCTCGCCACTAATCCGTGGTTGGCTTCAACCTCGACCACATCTCGTCCATTTGCAGTCACTATGCTCGGCCTAATTTTGACCAATACAATTATGTGTATTTTATACACTACAAGAATAAAGTTATGATTATTTAATTAGTGGGTATTTAATTGCAAAGGAAGACAAAAGAGAAAAATCACAAGAGGACAAAAAGAATAATGCAAAGGATTTTGGAAAAGAAAGAAACAAAAATGTGAATTGAAAAAGTTAAGCAAAGAAACAGAATTGAAACGAAGCAGCAGTCATGCGACGCAAGATTTGCTGCTCGCTATAGAGCATGCGACGCAAGATTTGTTGCTCGCTATGGAGGTTGCGGCGCACAGGCTGAGGCGAGGTGGACTGTGTGTTTTGCCTCGCGAGGCGAGGCTTGTAGCGAGCGGGTTCCGAATTTTTAAAGATTATTTGTCTCCTATTTTGTTTGGACTTGGTTATTTTGTTTAGGTCTTTTCCCTACACATATAAATAGTGATTAAACACCATTTTTAAAGGAGTTTTGCGACCGGAGGCAAGAACATCACGTTTGGAGGAGGCTTCTAACTAGTTTTTCGTCTCTTATTTTCCTTTAATCTCATAGTTTATTAGTTCTAGAGTTTTGGGTGCTACATGAACATTGTAGTTTGAAGATTAACTTGTTCTTATTATTTTATCATATTGGTTTATTTATTCAATCTTACGCTTAATTATTTGATTGTTTGATAACCAATTGAATACTATCTACGAATCTAGAATTGAACCCGGGAGGGGGAATTCTGGATTGCGTATAAGATTGAGTAGAGAAAGATCTTAAATCTGAGTTGGGGGGGGGGGGGGGGGAGGTTTCACGGTTAGGATAGGAATATACCTAATCGCCTTGCTTGGTTACTATACAGGAATTTTTAATGTGTTCTTGTTAATTCTAATTCTATAGGAATATAGGCGTTATATTAACTTGAATAGGCGAGTAATACTTCGGGAGAAGGCTACGAGCAATATTAACCATGTCAACCAATAAACCAGATGAATTAATTAGACGATTTAAGTGAAAAACTCAACAGGATTGTTAACTAACTCATATCTCTAGAATATTCACTCACATTGAATTTGTCTTTAAGTTTGTTGTTATTTTCTTTCATATTTAATTTGTTACTCTAGATTAATTTTAGTTAATTATTCATACATTAGGATTCACTTGAACAGATTAATTGTTTGGTTTAATTTAGTTGATAGTTAATCACAAGTCCCTGTGGGTACGATATCTAGACTTACAATTCTGTATTACTTGTACGACCACGTATACTTGCGTGTGTGTTTGGGAGCAACAAGTTTTGGCCCCGTTGATGGGGACTTAGAAATTAACTATTCTACTAGATTGGATTTTTATTTTTTGTCTATTCAAGTTTTTATTTTTTATTTTTTTATCTTAATTTAATATTTTATCATCTTTGTTGACATGGCATCTTGGAATGAGAATTGGCCGAATATTAGTTATTTGTGGCGATCCTTGTCCATATTGTGGAGGACCGCACTTGGGGCAAAATTGTGCATCTCAATCTGATGTGGAATTTTTGTAATGTGTGTGATTGTCAAGGTGACCATTGGGATGGTTGTCCTAATTCTTATTATCCCTCGCAAAGCTCTTATTATAATGTTTCTAATAATGTTTATGAGTTTGATAGGAGTAATGAAGTGGAGGATATGGAACGTGATGCTCGTATTATGGACATAATGAGCCAAGTAGCCGAGCAACAAGATGAAAAATCAAAAGGCTATTATGGACATGATAAGGCAAGTACCGAGCAACAAGTTCTTGAGGCCTAGTGATCAAAAGACTCCAAGATAGAATGGACAAATTAATGGCCAATTTCCAAGAAGAACTTCAACTCGACGAAGAGAGCGAGTTCCCACAAGAAGATTACTTTGAAGAAGCATATATCGTGAGCCAATCTTGGCTAGAATAACAAGCTCAACTGGTAAAATTTCATGGGGTTATACGTAATGGTTTGTCAAATATGTCAGAACAGCTGATAGACGAAAGAACTGAGCTCGGGCAAGAGATAAACCAATTTGACTCAGATATCCATGACATGTAGGCTCAATTGCATAAAAAGTTTGAGACGTCTGATACCCAATAATCAATTATAGTAGATATTGGCCAGATTGTGGAGCGCAAAGAGGAATTCCAACTGTTCGACCAAATTATTAATGATGCTCAGGTTGACGAAGTGTGCAAAAGGGAGGATGTCAAAAGTGAAGCGATTCTAGAGTTGGAGCGCATTGGTCCTCATTCTAACCATTTTTTAATATTGTGCTTGGTTGGTGATACGAGAATTGATCCATTTAAGCATATGGAGGAGTCAATGGATTAGGAACAAGGTGCATATATTCTGAAATTTGTGATGCCAAGGAGACAAAACAACATCCCTCACTTAAAGTCCAAGAAGTGCAAGATGCGATACCTATTTCTTGGTTCCTTTAATTTTACACCACCGCCCCAGGAACATGACAGAAAAATTAATGCAAAATTGGGGACACTCAAAGTGGAAAGAAAAATGGTGAAAGTGATGGCGTCGTGCCGCGATGTTAAATCGGGCGCTTGTTGGGAGGCAACCCAACTTTACTGCTTTCTTTTATTTTTGTTTTTATTATATTATTTTGTAGTGTTTATTTTGATTTTGTAGGATGATAATCATAGGAAACAAAGACACTGGAAGAGTGCAAAAGTGAGCTTGATGGTGAGAACTAAGTGTGGGATGTCCACACGAAGGATCATACCTGGGAGAAGTCTGAGTATCCCGTGAGCTACTATTGCTTCGGTCTTTGGCCTTTCAGGGAGTTTCTTATCCACCCTCATTATTATTTTGCTTATTTGTGCATTAGGGACACTGCACTCTTTTAAGTGTGGGGTGAGAGAATTCTCTAAATAATTAGTAGTAGTATGTTAGAAAAATGTTAACTTCTTATTTTTGTTTTTGTAGCTGTGTATATAAGAAAATTTTGAAAAAGAAAATCGAAAAAAAAGAAAAAAAGTAGAAAAATTGGAATTTTACCAACGATGGATCTCCTAGACAATTTTCTTGAGGGATTTAAGTCTAAAGAAAAAGACAAAAATATTTTCTTTTGTTAGGTAGTGTAATAGTTACCCCTTGATTTTTCTTTGTGCCGCGATTCTTTTTCAAGGGTTTTGTTTGAATCGGGTGTAGGTAGTTTTATTTTCTTTAGGAGTAGGAGCCAATGTGAGATGAAATAAATTGAAGCAATATCTCTTGACTTTGTTATGCCATGAGAATAGTGAGTACTGTGGTTGTGACGCTTAGGCTCAGTTTGGCTCTTGGATTGGTAACTTGATGAGTCCAATCCTGAGTGAGTTATGTGTCATCTGCGTGTGAGGTTTGTGTGTTATTCTATGCATTGCATTTGATGTCTAGAACTTGCCACGTGTGTTTGCAAAGTGAAATAGTAGTGTTGTTCAGTCTTGAAAGTGATATAGGCGTTTCTTTGTTGAGCCAGACATATATAGTTTTACCAGTCTAATTGTTATGTATCGTAGTTAAACCTTTGAGCCTGTAATCTTGTTTCATTGGTAACCACATTACAAGCCTTACCCATTTGTTTGAATTAACCATCTATTTGAACATTTTCAGCTCTCATGAGCACTTGAATTGTTATGAACTTTGTAAAAGTTAAAGTATGGGGTGGTTGGTTTGACTTTTGAGTGGAACTAATGAAATAAGGAGAAATGTGCATTGTTTTAAAAAAAAATAAAAGCCACTTGAATTGAAAAAGAAAGAAAAAAAATAGTTGTATCTCTGTGAAAGATATTCCTTGATACTGGTGATGAGTTAATATACATTGATGTGAAGGTGGAGTTATGGTTTGACATAAGTGTAGGGTTTAAAGTGTATGTATTAAAGTGCTGAGGGAGGTGTAGTCACTCTTATATCCAAATGTCTACCCGACCTGCAGCCTACATTACAACCAAATAAAGTCCTAATTGATCCTTGACTGAATGAGCTCGATTAGTAGAGTAGTACATTATGGGCAAACTTATGGTTCATCTTTTGTGGCATATGAATGTTGTTTCTGAGAGTGAGTGAATTCTTTCTATATTGAGTTACTAATTATACTTAAACTTCATTGTGTGTGGAACTACTCCCCCATCCGAAAAAAAAAAAATTATATATTTACAGTTTTAGTTTTTTCATTTTTCGGTTTACAGGTTAATATTTTACAAGTTACAAAGTTATGAGTTCAGAGGTTTATGTGTTTAGAAGTTTACGGGTTTAGAAATTATAAAGTTTACGGGTTCAAAATTTCACAGTTTTGAAAATTTTGGTAGCATGAAAATTTATAAAATTTATGAGTTTAGAAGATTGTTGGTTCGAAAGTTCATAACTTCATTTTTATTGCATCTAAATTATTTATGAATACTCTCGAAAAGTTATTTTCCTTAATTTACGTACCAAACACCAAAAAATAATAAAATTACTATTTGTTTTCCAAGAAAACATTTTCCGCAAAAAACATTTTCTGTTATACCAAGCACACCCTTAAAGTATCAAAGAGAAACTTACTTATCAAATGATGAACTGCTACCGACAATATCACACCTAATTCCACTGTTTAACTCTACCAAGAAAGTGAATGCGCGGTCTAGCACTTAACCCAAAAAAGAAATTCTACAAAAAAGATATCCTTGTCATTCACGGAAAGTTATACATGTAGAACAATAAATGAAATACATAGCCATTGTTTTTATGAGTAAATATATTCAACGAAACCCAGTTTGGAGTTGCAAATATGCCCTGCTATGTATTCTACCATTGTTCTATGACTTACCCCAACCAGCAAGTGGCAGTAAGATATCAAGCCGGCCATGGTCACACCATTAAAAAAATAAAAGTAGTTTCACATTCAACACGCCCTTACCCGGTGAAGGGGGAGGGGGAAGATACAAAAAGGAATACCACTAGCGACGGCAGCCCTCTTCGTATTCGTAAGAGAGGAGGGCAAATACAAAAGAACCCCACTCGTTAGCAGCCGTCTTTGTGTCTACAAGGGAGGGTGGAGATAGAAGGCATAAGATCGAAAATCAAACCAAAAATTGCCTCAATATCAATGAGTTACAGCACCAGCAGACAAAGGCACATCTGTGCTGAACGACTCCCATTGAACTTCTCTTAATATTTTAAATCTTTCATCAAATGTCACAAACCCAGCTTGAGGTACTACAGAGCCAGATGTTCCAGCTTTATAGAGCAAAACTGTGGTGGCCCCAATATCAGGTCCATGAAGCTTTCCTGTTAGTAACACCCGAAGGGGCATGAAGAGAGATTTTCCCTGGTACATAAAGCAACCTTATTATATACTGAAAAAGAAACTTAAGGGAAAAAGAAAATACTCAGATCTAACCTTGCGCTTCAGCAATTTACCAAAATTCTTCACCCACTTTTGCCATCCAGGTTGGCCTTCTGCAAGTGCACCAGAGAGCTCGCCACTGTCGTAGGCAGCTAACAAGCTCTTAGCAACTTCAGAAACCCCATCTTCTAAGATCGGTTTTCCTTCAGCGCTGCCAATGGCATAGCGTATACCATAATAAGTAATTCACATACTATAAGCTTTTCTCCTTTTAACATCATTTGAGGCCTTCTAATAGATAATTGGTTGCCCTTTGCAAAGAATCAATGTTTTGTTGAATTGTCTTTTGTATTCAATTTGTAAAGGACTAAATGGGGAATCATATTGTGGAAATTATCTTTTCTATTTGCCTTGTAAATGGGGATAACCATCCTTTTTGCTATAATTAATACCTTTACTTATTCGAACAAATTAAGCTCATTAATCAACAAATATTTTCATTAACGCCTTAATGAATAGACCAAGTTGAAACTGTTGAAGGCATAATTAAGTAATTAAAAGTGTGTTCTCTCTACCAGCTTAGGCTTTTAGATGAGATGGTCACACACTTCAAAATGGTACCAGAGCAGGCTGAGGTCTTGGGGTCGAGTCTCATCGCCACCCAATATCAAAAAGAATTTATATGTGCTTGGCTCATCAAAAAGCAAAAAGAATTTATACGTGTTTGGCTCATCAAAAAGAATCAAGCCCGCAGGTAAGGGGCGTGTTGAAGACATTTTCTATCTAGACTATTCATTCTCTTTAACTAGAGAACTTTTTATCCATAAGCATCACATAGTAAAGTTTCAAAAGAGGATTTCATAAATCACCTTGCCAAAGTTTCATATAAAGGATAAGATAGCAAACTTGAAAGCGCTTTCTCTGAATCTGTTATCAAGTCAATCCCATCCTTCAGGAGCAATACAGCATCCTGTACATATGGAAAAGTTAACAGGTATAAGAACCATAACTCCAATGTACACTGAACATCAACTTTTGAATTGATGTTTAACGAATAGCATTTATGCAACAGCCATCGGGGAAAGAGGGGAATATTTTCAGCATTTCAAAAGTTTCGATCATGTTTGACATTTAGCTAATTCTGTACCTGATGCATCCAGAATCATACCAGCAAACAAAACCACCAGCTGTGTATTCTACCTCGACTAATTCAACTTTTGCAAAAGTTCGGTCTGATTTTCAGTTAGTGAATTTTGATAACTGAAACGGAACCGTAATAAATTCCGTACGGTTTCGTTTTTTCCATGTTTGGTTCGATTTAATCGGTTTGGTTATTTTAATTCTGGGCCTGAACAAAATAAACCTAACAAATTCGCCAGAATCTTTCTGCCTTCACTGGGAAACTTCAAAGAGAAAGGGTGCTGGTCTTTTTCTGGTCGCAGGAAAAATCTCGAACCAAGGTGAGCAGCAAGGGAATGTCGAGTCGACACAGAGAAGAGTTTTTCTGCTGGATCTCACCAGGAAAATAGATATGGTCGTACACACAATTTTGAATGGCCATTTATTTCTTTGTGATTAAGCAACACGAAATTTATTGAGCCGACGGTCTATTGGAAAAAAGTGTGGATACTACACGTCGATCCCTATCCCTAATTGATGAAGATGAAAGTGATCATGAAGAGGAATGAGGAAGAGGAAGAGGGGGAAGAAGAAGAAGGTGACGAGCAATATGAAGATAATAGAGGAATTCAAGATTGTGACAATCTTGAAGAAGAACAAGAGTAGAAGAATAAGATGTTGATTCTAGTAATTTAGTGGTTTTGAGTTTGCTTGTCCTATGGTTTATGGAGGATTTTGTGGTACCTACTTTTAAGCTTTTAAATTGAACTTTTGATTATTTATACTGTCTCTTTGCAAGGTTTACATTATGTTTTTTAAGAATTGCGTTGTTGAAGCGAGGCGAGCTCCTGCCGCTTTTTTGCGCTTCTCGCTCTCAAAAACACTGTTGCTGAGTGGGAAAAAGCTCTCTGCTGTAGGCAACAGGCCATGTTAGATTGTCCTGCATTGTTGAGCGAATGGGTTGTTGTCTACTTATATCGTCTTGCACAATACTTACTTTATGATCTAGCTTTTGAGATTGAGCTAGACCAAAGTCCATTTTAACAGAGCCAGACCCAGACCCAGACCCAGACCCATCCCTGCTTGTTTCCCAATGTCGAGCCCCATGTTATATTATCCAAGCTCTAGTTGTTCAAGCCTAGGCATGCCAGAAGGTGTTAGATTTTCCGACATTAGTGAAGACAATGTGATAATTTCTCCTTGTATGGTCTTGAACAATCCTTACCTCATGAGCTAGCTTTTGAGTTAAATTAGGCCAAAGGTCCATTTACTTGATAGTTCATATTTTTATTCCAGACCAAAATAGAGAGCAGGCCAACTGAAATAAAACCAAATCAGGATACTAAAGGCTGATCTCATGTAATTGGCCAGTTAGTTGTACTTCCGTACAAGGTAAAACCAATATAACAGAAACTCTATTAATCATGTTCGCAGCAGCCAGTAGCTTCGCATGACGACAAGTTAGCTACACAACCAACTCATCACAGAAGAAAAAGAAAGCTAGTTACTTAGCTTTAGAAACTCCTAAAGAGTAAAGACTTAAACTTTTCCATCCCCGTACAACACATTGCATAAGGATGCTCCACGGGGCTAATCGATAATTTTCTTTGTACTTTCCATGGTAGAGTTTAGCCCTATTTGTTAATTGTCCTCAGTCTAGTATTGAAACAAGAGATATTATTGTTTTACAATGTTATAGCTACAACTAAGTTTCAGGAACATCACTAGCCTTATATCTCCCAGATCCCAGAGTTTTAAATCAGATCAGAAAATTAGAAATATAGGATTCGTTTACATCAACACACATCAAATTAAGATTTTCAAGTTTTGATAGAAGGTTGTTAAAATTGTCATCCAACTCCTACAACCCCATAGTTTTATGGATCGAAATACACTGAAGCAACCCTGCCATGAAAACACCTTAATGTGATATACTTAGAGAAATATACCAACCTTTCCAACATCAAGTCACTTTTACATTATGTGACAATAAATTTCTTAATTAGCTTGCTAGTTAACAACACAAAGAATGTGTTTCACACTTCTAAATTGTAAGTCTAAGTTCCAAGATGTTTTACTTTCCTGATAGCCTCTAAGGATAATACATTTTGATATCATATTACAATTTTCGTTCCAACTCTTTTATGAGACATTTAGGTCATAAATTTATAATGTTTTATAAGGTACTGGGGTATCTTTTTTTCTTTTTCCGGTAACTTTGCATAGAGACACTATCTGCAACAATTTATAACGTCAAGATCCGACCCCAGAGAATCTTATGTTATCCTAAGTAGGATCTTGAGTTTAATGACTCGGTGTCATATCTGGCACCAAACATCCCTGATTCCTTCAGTCATGCCAAAAGAATCCCTGAATTAATTCAACTGGCCGTGTTGCACTAGGTCTATCAAGAATCAGCCAGCCAAGTCGTACCAGACCATCACATTTTAAAACAAACTACCTATAGTGATACTGCTGCTTGTTGCATTTCATATAAGGGTCTGTAACCACTTTATCCCAACTTGCACCAACAGTGCACTAAGAATAAGCTCCATCAGAAGCTATCAGTCGCAATACATAAGAAGGTGCTCCCAACTATTAACACGGAACTGTCAGATCACATCACATTGCACAAACATAGTTTATTCTTCTTGGATTGGTAAAACTTAGAAGGGATAGGAACAATCACATAAGGAAGAATGAGAGTCAAACTCTTCATCGAACAGGCTACAAGATGTGGTAGAGAAAAGACAAAAAGAGAAACAGTTCTACCTGTATAAAGATTCCTTGTGATTCTGTAGCGATGCCTGCATCCTTCCACCTTTCACCAATAATTCGGTTCAGCTCTTCAGATGGTAGAGATCTCAAATGCTGACCATTCATCCACCTGAAGTTCATATTCACATTTTAAACAAGAATCGAGAAATGTAAAACCAAGAAATCCTATCTATATAGCAGAAGAAAATATAATACCTTAACTTGGTCGAATCAAAAATGGCACCACTTTTGTTTACACGTTCAATTGTGAACTTTTCAACTGCAAATGAGATAGAAGCTATCACACTTGAAAGGCAAATAAATAGAAATGAATGCAAGCTAAAATTAGCTATGTGAACATCAGCATAAAGGAAACCAACTGACCAAGTTGTTCAAGGGTGAAAAACTCATTTTCTGTACCATCACCCCATCCCAAAAGAGCTAGATAATTCACCATTGCTTGAGGCAAATAGCCCATGTCCCTGAACTGTCAGAAAAGGAAAACACCGAGATTTCTCACTTTTCCAGTTCAAAAGGAAAGGTAGAGAAAATTCAAAAGCAAAGGAAGAACATATTTTACCTGACACGTAAACCCCTAAAATTGTTTCAAAAGGGAAGCATGCAATAACATGTCAGTCATTTACCTGACCAACTGAAGTTGCACCATGCCGTTTAGAGAGCTTGCTTCTATCAGGTGCAAGAATTAAAGAAACATGCGCAAATTGAGGCATCGGAAAACCTAGTGCCTACAACAGGGTAACAAGGAAATTTCTCCATGAGCTTCTAGAAGTGATATCATATACCCAGAACTGCCTAAGGATTCTTCTCTTCTTTTTCCATTTTCTTCACTCTCTTTTTCCTTTTAGCTTTTCTTTCATTTTATTTATTCTCTTCCTTTTTTTTTTTGGGTATATGATATCACTTCTAGAAGCTC
>ML431975.1:0-14759 GCA_005239525.1 Nicotiana knightiana | reverse complement strand
GGGGGGAAAGAAAGGGGAGGAGACTGGGAAAAGCAGTACCTTGTATATTAATGCTTGCCTTAGAGTATTCGGCAAATGTTCCTCCGCTCTGAAGCATCAAGATTTCATTAGTGCTTGAGTGCCAAATAAACAATTCAAAAATACATGCTACATATTGAAAAGTGGCTGTATCCCGTGCAGAAAACAAAATAGTACAATCTATGTTACAGCGAGTCATAGCCTCAGGTACAAATTATGGCATGGGTAAGCTCGACTTTTAGCAAGGTTTTAGTACAATCTCAAGGTAACCATGTCATACCCATTTGACAATGGTGTATCAAGGAACGAATGAGTCTGTGTAGTGACAGCACACAATTGAAAAGGAAACAAAATTGTTCTTGACTTCTTGCACATGTTTCTATATATAGTCAAACCTCTCTATAACAGCCTCGTTTGTTCCGAATATTTTTGGATGTTGTAGTGAAGTGCTGTTATAGAGAACATATATTACAACATAACATGAAAATTGGTTCCGGAAAAAGCTTGGCTTTTATAGTGAAGTGTTGTTATATAGGGATATTGTTATAGAGAGGTTTGACTGTAAAAAGAAAGTCCATGTATAATAGTCAGTCCCTGACATTTCAGGGCCTCATCAATCCATGTATTTTACAATGCCTTCGGCCTATAGAGTATAGCATCAGTTCTGTCATACAGCATTGAAATTAGATTTCTCTAATACCTTATGACATGGGAGATTGCCATAGTAGCATCATCAACTGTGACACAAAAGTTGTAAACAGGTTGTCCATTACTTCTCATGATCACAAAATCTCCAAGTGTGTCTAAGTTCCAACTGACCTTCATGAAATTGCAACAAAGTCATTCCACCATAATAACTGAGATGCACTAGCATTTTGCCCGTGCCTTGCATGAAAAATTTCCAGCATTTTTTACTTTCTTGTCAAAGATAAAATTCACAGTTATGTTATTTCAACCATTTCCTCTTCTTTTTCTGATAGGCAATATAAACTTTTATTCCATTGTCAAGAACCAAGCAGGTATTATTACACAAAAGTTTTGCAGAATTTAAAGGACTTCTCAATTAAAGGAGTACATGGATTCCAACAGATATTCTAGTCCTACTGAGTTCTTCCTAACCCAAAAATATAGATTCTGTAAGCATTTAAATATTACAAAAGGTAAGGACAAAACATTATTCTTAAAACATCTATGGTTCCTTTTCACGCGGTCCAGAAAATATACAAAGGAACGTTTCTCCATAATTTCTTCACCTTCTTTGTGCAGTGTCAGTTCCAGCTGATATAGATAGCAAATTTCAATTTAAAAAGCTTCTCATCATTACCACTTCCGCCTATCGTGCATTGAGAAAAAAAGGGGGAAACAAAAAAGAAAGAAGAAAGAAAAATTCACAAGAAATAAATATGCAATGATACTTATGTATTAGGGCATTAGCTTCCTGCAGTACCTTTTTTATCTAGTTTCTAATATCACTAAGTTCCACTCCCGATTTCCCAATCTAGACTACTGGTATTTTATAGTGCTCTTTTATCTAGTTTCAACAATCTCCAAGTTCTAATACCCTAGAACCCCAAGCCCACAATCACCAGATCACTACATAACAATTACAGAGTTTGAAACTACCAATTGATGACCTAGAAAAATTAGCCCATCTATCCAAATAAGGCAATAGACTCACTAGTCATAGCTCGTACTTTAAGCAAGAGTCACCCCCAACTTAATTATTCCCTACGGAAAAAACTAGTCAGAACCACCCCCCTTTCTTCCCTTTTTCCCAATGAAAAAGTACGCCCTTTCTTCTTTTGTTTCTAATCTTCTAGAAGAAACGAGGATAATATCATAACACAAAGTTTTAGCAATAAAATTGCCAATGTTAACTTGGACGATATCTAAAAAAAATCTTCAGTTTATTCACCAGTTGGCGGTTCAACATTATAAGTTTGGACCGGAATTATGACAATAAAAAAAGAAAGAACCACCAGCTTAGATGGGAATAAATTTTACTGGTACAAACTAGTTGAGAAATATCACTAACTTCACCACGGATGAGGTCATCAATTTTTAAGCTCCCTTCTTTTGGTACTCGAAATCGGTATGTGTATGGGGTCCCTTTTGCCAGCTCTTCTACCACTTCTTCCTCTGTAGCACTTGCCCACCTCCCAGTGTATACTGGAGGCAACTGCTTCAACTTTGCAATCTCTTTCATCTTTTCTAATTCCTGCACAACAGAAAATGCTTTATTATTACACTGTCCTTCAATAAGATATACTAAGACCACAAAATTGGACAACGTATTGACCCATCAAGCAGATAAATAATGGAGCAGTTTAAGAGGCATCAAACTTGCGAGCATCATGCTCCTGAAACTAGCCTAATAGATGGAATCCAAAAGGATTATGTAGCACAAATATCTGCGTCTGTGAACTTACATTCTAGATGTACAGATTTCTAACTCTCAAAATTCACACTGTAAAACCGGCCAGCATACCCAAGGAAAGAAATGAAAATTCAATATCATCACCTCATTTGAGCAAAAACATCGATAAACATGACTGGATTGTAAAAGCTTTTCAGCAAATTGCTTGTAAAGGGCATTCCTTTCGGACTGCCTGTACGGTCCATATTCCCCACCAATTCCAGGACCTGCAAAAAAGAATATGTCATCATTTTTTGAAATATTTTAATAGGTAAAAGAATATGTCATCAATAATTGTGATCAATTAGAAATTAGAATTACATCTTAAGAAAAAAAAGGATCAAACTAAGACAGAATTTAAAGACTGTCCCAATATCACAATGACAAGCAACAAGCGACGAGGATTTGATTCCTCACCTTCAATATAAATCTCACCTTATAGCATTTGCTACTAGCTAGATTTCCTTATTGCGAACTTAAAAACAGTGTTAGCCTGCGGTTTTCCTTATAAAAAAGCTTTAAAACAAAAAATTATAAAGGCAACAAGCAATTAACAGGTCACAAAGTAAAATAAAGAGATTGGTTTGAGTCAAACGGCATGCATTCAATCTGCTGATTGATAAGGAAATCAGTATTGCGCAAAGCTGGACCAATGAGGGTTGGAAGTTAGAAATTAGAAGATATTTTAAGGGCTGGGAAATAGAACGGATTACACAGTTATTACAAGTTTAGAACCAAATTAGAGTGATGGATAATCAAAAGGATTCTACATGGTGGAAAGAGAAGAACAATGGTAGCTTTACTGCCAAGTCCTGATACTAATTTTTGCTAAAGAATGGGAACTGGAGGAGGAGCCTTGGAAGAAGCTATGGAAAACAAAAGCTGGATATCTGTGGGTGGATTGCTTCACATGAGGCATGTTCTCACACAAGACTTTTTATGTGAAAAAGACATAGAAACTGCAAGACATCCTTTTTTACATTGCAGATTCACAGGACAGACATCAGGAGTAGGTTTTTGAACATATATGGCATCAGTTGGGTGATGCCAGGGACTGTGAAACGAGCATTAGCTTCTCAGCAGGTCCGCAAGATGAGAGAAGAAATCAGAAAGCTATGGAATACTATTCCTTACACATTTTTGGACAATGTGCAGTGTGCCTTACAGGGAATCATAGATATTCTGAAAGGAAAATAGAAAAGATTTTCTCTTGTAAAATATAGATGCTTATATAATTTAAAGTGTTGGTGAAAGGATACATTTTAAATGATAAAGAGTCAATGCTGGAATTCATAGATGGTCTCAGCACTACGTGAAGTAATTCCCAGCTTTTTGTGTATTTGTACTTTCTACTACCTCTTTGGTGCTGACTTTTGTTTATTTTTTATAAGGTAAATAATTGTTGTTAATAAATTTGTCTTACTTTTAAAAGCACATATTTAAATTAATGCTAACGAGTCCGTAGTTTTGATTTTGACTGTGTTGAAAATATAACTAAAAGACACACATTTCCACATGGTATCAGAGTAGACAGAAATTCTAGGTTCAAATCTCACTGTCACCCATAATTAAAAAGAATATACACGTGTTTGGCCATGAAAAAGACAGGCTCTCATGAGAGGGAGTGTGTTGAAGATATAACTAAATGAATAAAAATGTGTTATCTCTAACAGTTTAAGCTTTTAGATGAGATGGTCACACACTTCCACAAAACCGCGGCATTCGAAAAGTCATAAAACGTGTCAGCTTCATTGGATCAATTTATGACACTAATTTTAGCTATTGAGCTTTGATAGTTTTGTATGTGCAGAATATCAACAGGCCTGCCCAAAAGTTCCAATTCTAAGGACGCTAACAAGACAAGCCAGAAATTGTCCATCTTTTTGAGATATATTAGGCATCGCATTATCCAGATAACTCAAATTGAAGCAATTGGATGTCCAACTTGGGCCTATAGGACATGATTGATCAATAGATCCACCTTTGTCATATATTCCACACATCACACTAGATAGATATCATATTCATGGAATACGATTCACTTTTAAGATGCCTTGGTGGTGAAATGTTAGACACGCAAGACTCAAAATCTCATGCTAAATAGCGTGGAGGTTCGAGTCCTCTTCAAGGCATAATATTGAATGAGCATTCTCAATAAGAGAGCTGGAATCGAAACGGAATATCTTGGAGCTACTGGAACTTACTCAGCTTAGGCTCATTACTTCACAAGCCTAGTCTAAAGAAGAAATATTTTAAATACTTGTTTGACTGAGGCGGCATCGTTTTTTATATAATATTGCTGATGAGTTGGGGATTTACTATAATACTTGTGTTACTAATAAATCTCATATAAGATGTAAACTCAGCCCAAACCTTTAATTACATACAACAAGACACTGACATCAGAAATCTGCAATTTAGCAAAGGGAAAGACAGGGTGGTAGATGATAGAACCTTCATCCCAAGCAAGACCAAGCCAAGAAAGGTCACGAAGCACGGCCTCCTCAGACTCCTTTGTGGATCTTTCCAGGTCTGTGTCTTCAATCCGGAGTATAAACTTCCCACCTTTTGCCCTGTAATTTAGAGTAACATAATGTAACAGAGAAAGTCAATTAGAAAAAAGCGTTTCTCAATGGGTAAAATGGAGAAGAAAACAAGGAACCGGGACGTACCGCGCATATAAGTAGTTAAAGAGTGCAGTTCTAGCGCCTCCCACGTGAAGATTACCGGTAGGAGATGGCGCAAACCGAACTCTGACATCCCCTCCTTGCCCCGCTGAAGCATAAACTGATAAACTTCTTCTACGGGAGCAGAGACTTTGCCCGTAACTGTGGTTGCCGCGACAGTATAGTAGTGACTGGCGGTTCTTTAACTCCGGGATCAACCTTGCTCTAAACCACGGCGCCGCCGCCAGCGTCGCCATTCTTCACTAAACTTCAGCGAAATCTGTTACCTTCCTGAAAGAAAAAGAAAACTAAATTTCCGGTACAGGACTCGGGACAAATTTCAAGCTTTCTATTCAATCTTCAACGTCAGGACTCAGGATAACGATTTCTTACGTTTTTTGGCATACGAACCCATGAGCGCTGTCTTCGTCAACCTTTAACCCGATTTAATTAATTTGCCCGGCCCACCTTACTGAGCCCGCTTGTGACACTCCAACCCCACCATCTGACGTAGGCGAAATTGAAACAGGAATGTGCTTTTTCTTTAAGTTTTAGGATAAATTACACTAAAGCACTCCTATAAGATTCACCCGGTTTTAATATCAAATACTTAGGCCTCTGTATTATGAAATCTTGCGGGAATGTATCAAACAAAGACAATATTTAAATAATTAGTCATTTAGTCATACTAGCAAAATTATCAATGATGTATAACATTCAAAAATTATAGGGAGAAAAAGATTTTTTTTTTTCAATGGCCATTGTTGTGATTCAACGAAACACATAGATGAAGCAATATATAAAATTTGACAAAATTTGAAGACCAGATAGACTAGTTTCGAGTTTAAATTCATTACCAATAATATAAATATTAAAAATATGGCAAAAAAGGACTTTTTCTTTTTATTCAATGGATGTGGTTGAAATTCATTGATAATATATAAATGAGACAATATACAAATTTGAGCAAGATTTGAGGTGATTTGAACTAATTTGGTAGCAAAATTAGTAGTTAAAATTGAGTTTAGAAGATTCTTCACCGACACATGTATTACATATGTAACTCATACACATGTATATATGGATATGCATGTGATACACATTTGATACAAATATGATACATATGTTATACATGTGATACATAAATGATACAAAAATTATTATTTTTCATGTTCATCTTCTACTTCGAATTTTTCAATTCAAACCACTTCAAAACTCCACCAGATCATCTCAACTGAGATTCAAACTCCTTAAGATGTACCAAATCTATTCTAATAACACCGACTCAAAAAAACAAAAATTAATCCGTTTTGGCTACAAATGGTTAAGTATATAATATTGATAACAATAGGCCAATATTAGTAATATTTATGAATTTGTCAATTTTTGAATATGCTACTTATAAATGGACATAGCTGGTAGTTTCCCTTATTAATTTGACATAATATTATCCTCTATATTACAATTTATGTTATATAATTCGAGAATATAATAACTTACTTACATTTTGAGAATGTAAGCTATTTGTTTTTTCTCTAACAAAAGTACAAAAATTAATTTGTATGAATTTCTTATTTTCTGTTTTAGTTTGATTTTTTTTATTATTTTGATTCAAATTTAAAGTTTCTTTAGTGGATGAACCTGTTAATAGTTCGAATTCGAAAAATATAGATAACATCATCATATTGGGAGTTTTGCATCCGTATCCAATTTTTTGTGTCATGTTTTAACTTATACCCGCTTTGTAAAAAAATTGCATCTGTACCCGCTTTTGCACATAACTTTAGCATGTGGGGCTGAAGTAGCAAAAGCAATCACGCAAAACTTCAGCATTTTAGTAGACGGGTCTGAAGTAGCTTACGAACTTCAGCTCTAGTAAATGGGAAATTTCAGCTCTAGAGCTGAAGTTTTTGTCTTTGTAAATGGGGAACTTCAGCATACGGGGCTGAAGTTCCCCAGTTATAAAGACAAAAACTTCAGCATACGGGCTGAAGTTCCCCCAGTTACACTGGGGAATTTCAGCTCTAGAGCTGAAGTTCTCTAGAGCTGAAGTTTTGTCTTTGTAACTGGGGAACTTCAGCTCCGTATGCTGAAGTTGTTGTCTTTATAACTTGGAAACTTCAGCTCTAGAGCTGAAGTTTGTAACTGGGAAACTTTTGTCTTTGTAACTAGGGAATTTCAGCCCCGTATGCTGAAGTTTTGTCTTTATAACTGGCGAACTTCAGCTTAACTGGTGAACTTCAGCTCAGCGAGGGAAATGGGAGCTGAAGTTATTTAAAAAGTGAGTACAAGTTAAAAGTTTTTAAAAAAACGGGTATAGATTAAATGGGGGCGACCAAATAGGATGCCCGCGCAATTTTTACCATCATATTTATATAGAATTTTCATAATATGGTGTATAAGCGCTTGATTTTAAAATATATGAAGTGCATCTAAAGTTTAGTTGTATTATCACGATATTCAATATAATTAACCCTAAAATTTACAAACGAAACTCTGTTGCTGCCAACAAATAAGACGAATAGGTAATCTTATAGGGATGAAGTATATATACCCTTTTAGCGTGTTGCTGTTCTTATAAGGATGATACATATGAATAATTACTCCCAAAGATGTGTAATTAAAAATTCAGGACACAATGAGTTATTTTTAATTTTTATCATACACATTATGTAAGTTTTCGGTTAAGGTTAGATGTGGCATAAGGATGGTATCATTATATGTAAAAATTGCACGGACACCCTATTAGGTAGCCCCTATTTAATATATACTCTTTTTTTTTTTAAATTTTAACTTGTATCCACTTTTTAAATAACTTCAGCCCCATTTCTCCTCCTCCTTCTCTCCTTCTTCTTCTTCTTCTTCTTCTTCTTCTTCTTCTTCTTCTTCTTCTTCTTCTTCTTCTTCTTCTTTCTTCTGCTGATGTTGGTGCTGCTATGGAACTTCAGTTCATGGGATGATTGTCATAAATATATTTATCAAAGCTGAAATTCGTCAGTTACAAAATAAAAACTTTAGAGCTGAAGTTTGTCAGTTGCAAAAACAAAAACTTCAACTCTAGAGCTGAAGTTCGCCAGTTACAAAAACAAAAACTTCAGCTATTACAAACAAAAGTTTTGCGTTAAGACGTGCACAAGTTAAACAAAAACTTCAGCAAATATAGAACAAAACTTCAACTACTTCAGCTCTAGAGCTAAAGTTTGCCAGTTACAAAAAAAAACTTCAGCTCTAGAGTTGAAGTTCACCAGTTACAAAACAAAAACTTCATCTCTAGAGTTGTAGTTCGCCAGTTACAAAAACAAAAACTTCAGCAATTACAAACAAAAGCTTTGCGTTAAGACGTGCACAAGTTAAACAAAAACTTCAGCAAATAGAGAACAAAACTTCAGCTACTATGTTTAAGTTCATCAATTACAAACAAAAACTTCAGCACACTTGCTACTTAAGGCCCGTCTACTAGAATGTTGAAGTTTTGCGTGATTGCCTTTGCTACTTCAGCCCCGTATGCTGAAATTATGCGAAAAGCGGGTACACTTGCAATTTTTTTTGCAAAGCGAGCACAAGTTAAAACGTGACACAAAAAGCGGGTATAGATGCAAATGCCCCTCATTATATTCGGAATATATAATTTCGGGGCTTTTGCATCCGTACCCACTTTTTGTGCCACATTTTAACTTATACCCGCTTTGTAAAAAAATTACATCCGTACCTGTTTTTGCGCATAACTTCAGCATGCGGGGCTGAAGTAGCAAAAGCAACACACAAAACTTCAGTATTCTAGTAGATGGGCCTGAAGTAGCTTGCAAACTTCAGCTCTACGGGCTGAAGTTCCCCCAGTTACATTGAGGAACTTCAACTCTAGAGCTGAAGTTTTGTCTTTTGTAACTGAAGTTCCCAAGTTATAAAGGCAAAAACTTCAGCATACGGGGCTGAAGTTCCACCAGTTACACTGGGTAACTTCAGCTCTAGAGCTGAAGTTTTTGTCTTTGTAAATGGAGAACTTCAGCATACAGGGCTGAAGTTCCCCAGTTATAAAGACAAAAACTTCAGCATACAGGCTGAAGTTCCCTCTCTAGAGCTGAAGTTTTGTCTTTTGTAAATGGGAAACTTCAGCATACGGGACTGAAGTTCCCAAGTTATAAAGACAACAATTTCAGCATGTGGACAGAAGTTCCCCAGTTTACAAAGACAAAACTTCAGCTCTAGAGCTGAAGTTCTATAGAGTTGAAGTTTTGTCTTTGTAACTGGGGAATTTCAGCCTCGTATGCTGAAGTTTTGTCTTTATAACTGGCGAACTTCAGCTTAACTGGTGAACTCCAGCTCAGCGAGGGAAATGGGAGCTGAAGTTATTTAAAAAGTGGGTACAAGTTAAAAGTTTTTGAAAAAACAGGTATAAATTAAATGTGGGCGACCAAATAGGATGTCCCGCGTAATTTTTACGATAATTTCATATACCTGGACCGTCACTAATGTTAGATAAATAATTTAGCCATTATGTCAACTTTGATTGTAAGGAGAACTTCTCGCGAGTATGAAATTCAATTGTAATATTCGAACCTTTAGTTAAACTTACAGAAGTGTCATTCAACTCCATTTTATTTGGTTATTCGTATTTTTTATAATATTTTTTCTCATGGATAATTTGCAAGGATAACGAGTGAGATTAATTCTTTAATGCTATTTTGCAATGGCAAAAATAGAAATTCCAAAGGAAAAAGATCCAGAAGATAACCGATTTATTCTGAAAACGGTACATCCAAAAAGTGGTGGGTGTAATCCTAATTCACCATTCGAGATAGTTTCATTTGAAGAGTTCCATCAATGATAAAGACCCAAACCACCTATTTCACTAGCTAAAAGTATTTAGTACATATCACATGGACTAAAATACAATAAAATAATTATTGAGGGGCTAAATTTACCTTTTCCCGAAGAACTATTTTCATCATAACTGATAAATTCACATTTTGTGCCACGTAGAAGTAAGGGAAAATTAGCGGATCAAATCAGATATAAATGGGTTGAAAGCGGGTTAAACAAAAAACAGATAAAATTCGACCCACACCATAATTAATGTGAATAAATCTCAGAGTTGAGTCACGGATAATATAAATATCCTAAGTATCTACTCATATATTATAAAGACTGAAGCTTGCTGACATAACTATAACAACATCAATTGAATAGTTTCGAAAAATAAATTATTTGTACATATAACAATGAACAAAAAGTTCTAGTAGTAGCTCATAAAATAAAGATAAAAATGGTGAGGAAAATTGAATAACCCTAAATGAAAATTATATATATTATTAGAAAAGGAAGACTCTTTAATGGAAGAATATCAAAAAAAAAAAATTAACCAGAATCTTAAAAGTTGATTAAAATTGCAGATAAAAGGTAGGCTATTAAACTAAAGAAATAGCACTCCATCCGTTTCAATTTAGATTAGATAGTTTGACTCGGCACAGAGTTTATGGAAAAACAAAAGCTTTTGAAATTTATGTTCTTAAAAGCTTAAAGGGTAAAAGCATTGTGAGTCATGCCATTTGTGTGGTTATAAAAGTTTCTCATTAAGGAAAAATAAGTAAAATGAAAAATTTAAAGTTGAATTATTTCCAATTGTATAAATATGCCTTTTTTTTAAACGAACTAAGAAGAAATATATGTCATCTAAATTGAAATTGAAGGAGTAATTTGGTCTTATTCTATTTAGCTAAAATAGGATAGGAATTGAGGAGGGACAAATTGTAGAAAATTGTTTCATAGGAAAAAAAACTTGAAAGGGTAATAGAGATATTGTCTTATATAGCGATGGGGTGTGATGTTGTTAATGTGAGAAGTCTTTGACTAATATATGTGTCATCGAACTATCCATTTTGATAATGGACACACTATATTTAGTTTTTGTTGGCCAAAGTCATTGTATTAGTCAAAATTTGGATTGAATTTAATAATTGGCGTGGTTGAAACTTAAGTCGACCCTAGCTTAGTGACGAGGAGTCATCTTTAAGAGGGTTAATGCCGAGGTCGAGTACAGAACGTGTGAAATTAACGATAGTATAAGTTTAGGATAGGGCAGAGGAATATTCCTTTGAATTTTCCTTCGGTTGTACTTTTTTAGGGTTTCCTGAGAATATCCCCTATAAATAGGAAGAGATAAAGAACAAAAGTTGACTACAAAGAATATACAAAGCTAGTATTTTCCACTGACTCCTTAGTTCTAAATACCTTTTTGTTCACAAGATCCAAGGGTCTCGTGTTCATCCCCATTTCATATTATCCCACGTTGTTGTCACGAAGGAGATTCATCCAAGTCACTTAATATTTTGGTGATAAATTCCTCCTTATTACATTTATTGTCATTATATGCATTTATTCTTTACACATTTTACTGCATTCATTGACAATCATTGGATACAGTTTGCTTACATTTAATATTATTGGACGTACTCCAATCTTATTTACACACTGGATCTCCACATCTAGTGGTCATTAACTTTAACTAGGATTCACCCTATATTTTACTTATCAATTCGTTTTAAGAAAAGGTTAACACTTTTTTGGTAAAATAATTTGGCGCCGTCTGTGGGGACTTTCTAGTGAAAATTTTTAGTTTCTTCTAGATCTAAAAAAATACAGCATCCATCTTTTTCTTGTTCGCACAAACTAACAATGGCAGGAAAATGAGAAGAAAGGCTAAAAGCTGTAATGGTTGATGTCACTACCAACCTCATGAATACCATCAACGAGGTTGATAGAGAATATGAGGAGAATGTAACGCCGAGCGTTACACCTAGGAGAAGCGACTCACCTCCCCCTCATGGGAGTGTAACCGCTTCACGCGAAAGGGGGGCTTCCACGTCCGCAACAGAATTAGCGCCACCAGCAGTGAAAAAACTACTGGAGGCGTGGTTGACAAGTACCCAAAGCAACATTCTCGAAAAACCCGTTCAAGGGGCGAGTCAGAGCGCCGTACGAGCAGACGCTGCAACAGCCGTCAACGAGCAACATGCTCCTCTCCCAATAGGTAACACTCACACTACTGTTGATGCAGGTAATAACGCATTTGCAGCCATTCTAAAGAAGATGGAAGAAATGGAAAATGATAACAAAGCGCTCTGCGACTAGATGAGGGAGCACCAAGAAAGGGTTGATAAGATACCGGGCGCCCCGAAACTCCTACCAAAACGGAACGTCAGCCGGATCGTGGAACAACCATACAACGAGGAGGCAGCCCCACATGTCATACCCAAGACCTTCAAAATGCCACCATATTTGAAAATATATGACGACACAACAGATCCCGAAGATCATATCATTCACTACGTCACAACAGTGAAAGGCAACGACTTATCGAAGGAATAGGTACCGTCAGTATTGCTGAAGAAGTTCGGCGAAAGCCTAACAGGGGGGACCTTAACATGGTACTCACAGTTACTAGCACGATCAATAACAACGTTCGAGGAAATGGCCGACAAGTTTGTCACCGCCCATTCTGGGGCTAAGAAGTCGGAAGCCAGGGTAAATGATATATTCGCCATCAGACAGTCGCCCGGCGAGGGACTCATAGAATTCCTTGCCTGATCAAACAGAGTCAGAATGAGCTTGCCAAACGTATTAGAAGGGATGGCAGTGGCAGCCTTCCAAAATGGATTGAATAGGAATGGGTCGAGGGCAACCAGAAAATTACTTAGCAGACTCATGAAATATCCTCCCACCACTTGGGAAGAAATTCACAACGCCTACTGCACCGAGGTGAGAGCAGACAAAAAAGACCTCAACGGTCCAACTCAAGGGCTAACATCAGTCCAAACCGAGTCGAGGAAAGATCGACGCAACGACGGTCGAAGAGATCATTCAGGTCCACGCCTCAACCGAGATAGGCATCAACCATATGTTAGAGAGGCCATCCCACCATCTCCTCGCCATACAGAAGGGTCGTCCAGGCCAAATACAGGGACTCAACGAAATGACAGAGGTATGCCTCCACTCTTATCTGCTCACAATTTTTGTGTTTCCCTTTAAGAAATAGTGTACGCACTAGAGAAGCTCGGCCCGAAGGTAAAGTGGCCACAAAAGATGAAATCTGACCCAAGTACCAAAAAATCGAACGTCCTCTGTGAATTCTACTAGGAGCGAAGTTACAAGACCGGAGACTGCATAGCCCTGCAACAAGAAGTGGTGAACATGCTCCATCAAGGACACCTAAAGGAGTTTATGAGCGACCAAGGAAGAGCCAACTTTGGCCGTGGACGAGAGCACCAAGGCCCTCTAAAGCTTTCCTCCCCCGCCCGCATCATCCAAATGATCATCGACGGAGGCGACGAAGCAGCAATCAACCACGAGAAGTTCACCACCACACATAAACTGAAACGGTCGATCACCTACGAACGATATGATGACCTCGAAGACAGTATCGTCTTCGATAAGTAGATACCCACGATTTGACTTTTCCTCACTTAGATGCTCTTGTCATTACTTTATGTATTTCAGATACTGATGCAAAAATAATAATGGTAGATGACGGGAGCGACGCGTGTATTATCCACCCCCGAGTCCTCGCACAAATGAGACTCGAGGACAAGATAGTACCACGCTGCATAACATGAACAGGTTTTAACAATGCAGTTGAGCGAACCTCTGGAGAAATAACGCTACCCGTCCTGACTGAGGGCATCACCCTAGAGACAACATTCCATGTCATGAACCAGGACACATCCTACAACGCCATCATAGGGCGACCCTGGATACACGTCATGAGAGTCATCCCATCTAGCCTATATCAAGGAATCAAGTTCCCTACCCTGTGGAGGATATTCAGCATCTGAGGCGAACAGCGCATGACCCAAGAATGTTATCGCAACGCCTAAGACTGTACACACACTCAACAGTTAAAGGGAACATGCTCGGAAGCATAACAATCAACAAAGTCGGGGCCCGAATCTGACGAACAAAAAGTGTCATCAAGGACCCCGACGTCGTTGAGGCCACAGGGTCAACTGTAGAAGACCTCGACCCCATCCAAATAGACAAAAACGACCGCAACAAAAAGGCTTATATCAACCATTAACTCTCTGAACCAGGTAAATTTCATAAATTTTTAACTGAGAATGCAGATTTATTCGCTTTCTCCCATACAGATATGCCACGTATCCCGAAAGACATTGCTACGCACAAGTTGAACGTAGACCCATTCTACCCACCAGTACGACATATAAAAAGAAAATTCAATGTCGTAATCAACGAGGCCGTCCGCGATGAGGTGGAAAAACTGCTCGCCAACGGCTCCATCAGGGAGTACAAATACCCTCAATGGGTCGCCAACGTGGTCATGGTAAATAAGAAAAATGGGAAATAGCACATGTGCGTGGATTTCAAAGACCTAAACAAAGCATGCCCAAAGGACTCTTTTCCGTTGCCGCACATTGACCAACTTATCGACGCAACAGAAGGGCACGAGTTGTTAAGCCTCTTGGACGCCTATTCGGGATACAACCAAATCTTCATGGAGGAAGAGGGCCGGGAAAAGACCACTTTGATAACTCATTAGGGGACGTACTGCCATAGAATCATTCCATTTGGGTTGAAAAACGCATGAGCGACTGTTGGTTGATTTCCCAATGCACACGCAAGTGTACGTGGTCGACAAGTAATATAGG
>ML431974.1:8913-72646 GCA_005239525.1 Nicotiana knightiana | reverse complement strand
CTGCAAAGACGCGAGGAAATAACACAATTCCTGGTCTAGGGTTACACTTTCTAATGGATGTTTTAAAAGGGTTAAGCAATCATCATCTAAAAAAACTATATACCATCGAGTCCGGAATGTTTTTCCTTTTTAGGAAAATGACCACAAAGAAGGAATAATCAAGTGCTCGAGATTTCATTCTTCAGAGCTCAAACACTTGGGAGACTATACAGTATGGAAGGCTAAGATAAAGCAAAGAAGACTATCAGAAAGTCAAAATCTCAAGCCTGAAGACCCATCTACCCAACAAGACAAGTGACACGAGCAGAATCGAAAGAAATCAAAAGAGCCATCCAAATACAAAGCCTAATGCAAAAAGCAAAAACCTTCGAACATATTCAGGTTGAAAGGCAAAATATTAGTCACGAGAAAGAAATGTACATCTTTATACTTATTCAAAGCTGTTGTAACAAAAATAGTTAGGGGTAAAAGATCATCATCAATGTACTCATTCAAAAAACTGTTCTCAAATAAAACAGTTATGGATGAAAGATCTAAATCCTTGTATTTGTTCAAGAAACTGTTATCAAATAAAAATAGTTACGAATAAGAAAACATTTCCCTCGTACTTATTAGAAAACTGTTTCCAAAACAGTTGCGGGTAAAAACCCCAATCTTTATAAAAACTGTTACTAGTAAAAAACAGTTGTTTCCTTGTATTAATATCGAAAAACTGTTACCTATGAAAAACAGTTACGAAATACAAGAGTATATCAAATCTGTTAAACAAAAACAGTTGCAAACATGAGTTTTAGACGATAACCAAACACATGTAAAATGTCATGGAAGTTCAAACAAAAAACTTTCCTTGGAAACATTCTTAAACATGTGTAAAATTCCTATCACTCTATTGCATTATCATGAAGTTGAGACGTCTTCTTCATGTCAATTATAAAGGGCCCTCTTCCATAAACTATGCCTACTACAAAAAGGCACACATTTGATATGACACCGTGCCTATTACAAAAAAGGTACGAGTAGTCTAAAGCATTCCCCATGCAAAACTCGAAGGTAAAACTAAAACCTCGAAAAATGAAGCATGCAAAAGACTTAAAGAGTGAAACAGAAACTCAACAAAAGTCGAACTAACATTTATAACTAGCTGTATACAATTTTTATATACATTATGGTGCCCCTAAGTTTTCATATGAGGACTTTAAGGAAATCCAAATTTACCCCCGATGGGACTGGGGGTAACCACCAATTGATACAAAGAAAAAAAAAGAGGGATGAACCAACTAAATTTCTCCAAGAGATGGGTTGACTTCACTGGCAGAAGGAACGGGAGCAACTGGGGATGAAGAGGCATGAGCGGCTGGAATCTTACCATCAGGTGAAGAGAGGTTATGACCTTGTTGAGCCTTCTCCATGGCTTCCTTAGTTTTAGCTATTTCAGCACTAAGGTCAAAACCCTCTTGACTCATTTCCATCAATGTGTCAAGGCGAGAATTCATGTACGTCCAACTCACATCGGCAACAGCCACCTCCTCCAGATCTCATAATCCTTCACCCATACTTGAAGCTCAGCTCTCAATCCGTCCTTCTTCGCTTCCACAGCTTCATGGGCAGCCCTTAATGGTACAATCGACTCCTCTAAAGTTTGAGCTTTGTCTAAAGCCTTACGAAGGTCTTCTTGAGTATGAGTGAGTGATTTCACGAGCTTTCCTGAGTATTCCTCCTTCTGCCCCAACAAACTTTTCAAGTCTCTAATGTCCTCTGAGGCATGGGATAGCTGCTCCGCGAATGAAGACTCCAGAACACTCTTATCTTTATTAGCCTGACTGCGAGAAGCCTTCTCTACTGCCAGTTCTGCTGCCATGAGTCTCATCCGCCGCTTCAAGATACTCCTTTCCTCTTCTAAAGCATCCATGTCAATCCTTAGGCTATCATACTGTGCTTTCCAATTATCAACATCGGCCTGTAACTCTTTTGTCTCTTGGTCCGTGTTTGAAATCCTCTTCATAAGCTCCATGCCTATAAGGTTAATCTACAAGAAATAAACCAGTCAGATATGGTAAATTTCATATACAAAAATGAAAGAGGATAACTTGCATCATACCTTCAAAGAAGTATGCACGACCTCATTGGCCCATGTAAGAGCACCGTGGCTGGCTAGATTTGCTTTTTCAGAGGACCTATCAAAGGCTTGAGCCACACTTCGGGCTCTCCCATTTTCTTGAAAAGATTCCCCTCAGCTGGAACCTCTATTTCCACCTGCCGCATCTCTTTGCTGGAAGACCCTACTTCCCTAATGGAAGGCATGGAAGCAGGCAGAGGTGGAACAACAACAGGCACGGAAGGTTGAGGAGCTGGAGAAGCCACATGCAAAGCATCCGGCATGGAGGGTTGAAGAGTAGATGAAGTTACAGGAAAAGCAATAGAAATAGCCAAAGGAACAAATGAGACAACCTCTCTCAAAGAAACAGGAAAGACAACAGCCAAAGGGACATCGTCAGGAGCAAGATCAACACCCTCATGAATAGGGGAATATGAAACATCATCAAGGACATGGGGCTCAATCACAGACATGGAAGGAAAGATTAAGGCTGTAATCTCATCATCTAAAACCACTCGCCTTCTCTGTGGCCTGTGCACTAAAGCACCCTTTTCTTCTTCTTCTACGGAATGAGACTCACCAATCTTCCTCTTCGAGGAAGATGAACCAACAATAATTTCTTGGGCTTGAGCCAAAGACATCTTCGGGATGGATGAAGCAGACACCCCACAATCAGAGAACCCTATTAAAAGGGAAAAAGTTAAACGATAAAGAAAAAAGAGACTCGAGTAAGGAAAGAAGCAAGAACAAGAGCTTCACTTACCGTGGGTCTTTACATGCCAACCATACGTCCCAGCGAGGTACTTCCAAAATCTCTCTTCTGAAGGAGCAACAGATAAAATTTTTTCTATCCAATCATGAATACCGGAGACATTCTCAACAATATTCATGATTGCTGAGAGAAGAAGAAACAGACACAGTGTTAATAAAACATCTCAAGTCAAAACGAGAAAAAGTAAATAAATGTGAGCTAAAGCATACTCACGTGCGCGATTCCACTTATCAGGGAAGGGAAGATTTTCTTCACCCACTAAACCCACAGTGGGTACAACAACATACCGGAGGTACCAACCCCTATCCTTATCATCTCCAGGGGTTACTAGCACTCTTTTGCTTCTAGCAGTCAGAGTAAAAACCCCTTCACGGAATAAGGTAGGAGAGTGGAGATGAATAAAATGGTTGAAAGTAAAAGGAACTGAGTCTAAATAATCCAAACTCCTAAGACATGCGACAACTCGCCACACAAGTGGACCAACTTGTCCCAAGCAGATATTGAAAAAATGGCAAAACTGAATTATAACTGGGTCAATGGAGAGTCTAAAATCTAGAGTGAAAGGGCACGTATAAACAAAATAATATCTCGTCTTGTAAGACGTTATTCTTTGATTACTATTTGGAATATAGACATGTAAGTCAGACCTCCAAAAACACTCCCTACGAACAAGGGAAATCTGGCTCTCAGTTATAAGGGTTGAATATCTTTCAACACTTTCAAGAGAAGAAGATTGGTATACAAGAACTTGACTATCCCTAGCAAAAACAAACTCAACAGGGATAATTTCATCGACTCCAGGTTCACGAAGGTGTTCACCTCTCTACCTCTAGACAAAGACCTAGAAACCCTAAACCTTGGAGAAACTGGAGATCTAGTGGAAGGAGAAGGAACTGTCTGAGAAGAAGAGGAGCCCCTCGAAGGAGTGGATCCTAGAATTCTAAGTATACCAGCTCTCCGACTCCTAGTCGAAGCAGAAGAAGGCGTTAAACTTTCATAATCAATTATTCCTCGAGGTTAGTTTGAAGAAGACATGTTTACAAAGGGAAGAAAGTTATTTACAAAAGACAAAGTTAGAAAAGTGTTTTGTGGAAGCAAAGAAAAGAAGAAAGGTATTTATACTTGAAGACAACCGTCAAACATGGGAAAAAAAATAAAAATAATGATGAAAAGTCATAATTGAAGATGTCACTTCGGGATTGGCACAACCGCAAAATCCCTAACAGGTGCCGAGTAAATGCAGAACCAATCCGAAAAGGACACGTGGTATGAGCATTAAATGGAAGTGACAAACGATGCCTACGGTGCAGAGAAGGATACAATGATTCGAGGAAAAGCGGCGGCAAAATATTCCTGCCATAAATGAATATCCACTTACCAAATATTAATCATTAAATATATGGTAAGTGGGGGGACTATCTGTATTGGTAAAAAAGAGTTTCACACGTAAGCCAACTTTTGACAACTCAGCCAGTCACGTGGACATAGGAAAATGCGACAGATGGATGTGATCCTTTGAAGAGGTATGGTACAAAGAGGCACGGTTCAATAAACCCTCAAGCTTATCAGCCACGGGAAACTCAACCTGATCAAAACAGGAGAGAGGCACGGTCAGAATGAATCTAGACAAAGCTATGGGTAAATTCAAAGACCCACAATTGATTACTCGAACGTTATGTAATCGTACCCCAATTACCGTTATCCTTTGTAACGCCTCATTAATGTCATAATTAGTCATTAATGAGCAACCATAGCAAGAGTTGTATGTTATAAGAATCTCCTATATAAGGGAGGAGAATACAACTTGTAAAGGCATCTAATTCTCGAATATAATTGACTTCGATTTTTTATATTTTTGCAATATTGTCTATTATTCATTTTTCTCCATTTTCTATATTATCAGTAACCCGTATTCATCTTAAAAATAAGATTTTGTCAAAGGGTCTAATTCTTTGGTTAAACACCATCTACCCAACAAGACAAGTTATACGAGCAGAATCGAAAGAGATCAAAAGAGTCATCCAAATACAAAGCCTAATGCAAAAATGCAAAAAACCTTCGAACATGTTCAGGCTGAAAGGCAAAATATTAGTCACGAGGAAGAAATGTACATCTTTATACTTATTCAAAACTGTTGTAACAAAAACAGTTAGGGGTAAAAGATCATCATCATTTGTACTTACTCAAAAAACTGTTATCAAATAAAACAGTTACGAATGAAAGATCAAAATCCATGTATTTGTTCAGAAAATTGTTGTCAAATAAGACAGTTACATAATGAAAAAGCATTTTCCTCGTACTTATTATAAAAAAACTGTTATCAATAAAAATAGTTGCAGGTAGAAACCCCAATCTTTATAAAAACTGTTACTAGTGAAAAACAGTTGTTCCCTTGTATTAATATCGAAAAACTGTTACCTATGAAAAACAGTTACGAAATACAAGGGTATATCAAATCTGTTAAACAAAAACAGTTGCAACATGAGTTTTAGACGATAATCAAACACATGTAAAATGTCGTGGAAGTTCAAACAAAAAACTTTCCTTGGAAACATTCTTAAACATGTGTAAAATTCCTATCACTCTATTGCATTATCATAAAGTTGAGACGTCTTCTTCATGTCAATCATAAAGGGCCCTCTTTCATAAATGAAGCCTACTACAAAAAGGCTCACAAACACCGTACCTACTATGAAAAGGTACGAGTGATTACAACATCCTCATGCAAAATTCAGAGGTAAAAACAAAAACCTCGAAAATTAAACATGCAAAAGACTTAAGAGTAAACAGAAACTCGAACCAAAAAGTCTCAATTTGCATATATTCGAAAAAATCGGCTAAGTAAGAACTAAGTACAAACTAGTACTTAGCCGCATATAGTTTATACATCGAAATGCCCCTAAGTTGTCAGTTGGGGACTTTTGAAAGATCCAAGTTTACCCCCGATGGAGCTGGGGGTAACCATCAATCAAATAAAAAAAGGGGGTGAATCAACACTTTAATCTTTTCGAGAAGGAGGATTGACTTCTTCATCAGCAGGAGGAACGGGAGCAACTAGGGATGAAGAGGCACGAGCAACAGGAGTCTCACCATCAGGTGAAGAGAGGTTATGACCTTGTTGAGCCTTCTCCATGGCTTCCTTAGTTTTAGCTATTTCAGCACTAAGGTCCAAACCCTCTTGACTCATTTCCGTCAATGTGTCAAGGCGATAATTCATATACGCCCAGCTCACATCAACAACAGCCACTTCTTCAATATATTCATAATTCCTTGCACATACTTGAAGTTCAGCTCTCATTCCATCCTTCTCCGCTTCAGCAACTTCATGGGCGACCCTTAACGGTACAATCGACTCCTCCAGGGTTTGAACTTTATCTAAAGAATTACGAAGATCCTCTTGAGTACGAGTGAGTGATTGCACGAGCTCGCCTGAGTATTCCTCCTTTTGCCCCAACAAGTTTTTCAAGTCTCTAATCTTCTCTGAGGCGCGGGATAGCTGCTCAACAAATGAGGACTCCAGAATAATTTTGTCTTTATCAGCCTGACTGGAAGAAGCCTTCTCTACTGCTAGTTCTGCCGCCATGAGCCTCATCTGCCGCTTCAAGGTACTCCTTTCCTCCTCTAAGGCATCCATGTCAATCCTTAGGCTATCATATTGTGCTTTCCAATTATCAGCATCGGCCTGCAACTCTTTTGTCTCCTGATCCGTATTTGAGATCCTCTTCATGAGCTCCATGCCTATAAGATTAATCTACAAGAAATAAATTAATTAGATATGATAAATTTCATATACGAAAATGAAAGAGGATAACCTGCATCATACCTTCAAAGAGGTATGCACAACTTTATTGGCCCATGTAAGAGCACTATGCCTGGCTAGCTTGGTTTTCTCAGTGGGACCTATAAAAGGCTTGAGCCACACTTCGGGCTCACCCGTTTTCTTGAAAAGATTCCCCTCAGCTGGAACCTCTATTATCACCTGCCGCATCTCTTTACTGGAAGACCCTACTTCCCTAGCGGAAGGCATGGAAGCAGACAGAGATAAAGCAACAACATGCACAGAGGGTTGAGGAACTGGAGAAGCCACGGGAAAAGTAGCAGGCATGGAGGATTTAAGAGTTTAGGAAGCCACGGGCAAAGCAACAACAGAAGCCGTAATAACCAGAGGAGCAGATGAGACAACTTCTCTTAAAGAAGCAGGAAAAACAGCAGCCAAAGGGACATCATCAGGAGCAAGGTCAAAACCTGCATGGAACAAGTAATCTACAAACTCATGAATGGGGGAATGTGAAACATCTTCAGAGGTAGAGGGCTCAACCACAGACACGGAAGGTAAAGTTATGGGTGTAGACTCATCGTTCGAAACCACCCGCCTTCTCCGTGGCCTGCGCACCAAAGCACCCTTCTCTTTTTCTTCTTCTTCAACGAAACGGGACTCACCAATCTTCCTCTTCGAGGAAGACGAACCAACAATAATCTCTTGCGCCAGGGCCAAAGACATCTTCAGGATAGATGAAGCAGATACCCCACGAGCAGAGAACCCTATCAAAAGGGATAAAGTTAAGTGGCAGAGAAAGAAGAGGCTCGAGTAAGGAAAGAAGCAAGAACAAAAGCTTCACTTACCATGGGTCTTTACAGGCCAACCGTACTTCCCAGCAAAGTACTTCCAAATCTCTCTTCTAAAGGAGCAACGGACAACAATTTTTCTACCCAATCACGAATACTAGAGACATTCTCAATAGTGCCCATGATTGCTGAGAGAAGAAGAAACAGATATGGTGTTAGTAAAACATCTCAAGTCAGAACGAGGAAAAGTAAATAGATGTGAGCTAAATCGTACTCACATGCACGATTCCATTTCTCAGGGAAGGGAAGATTTTCTTCACCCACTAAACCAACAGTGGGTACAACGACATACCGAATATACCAACCCCTATCCTTATCATCTCCAGGGGTTACCAACACTCTTTTACTCCTAGAAGTTAGAGTAAAAACCCTTGACGAAACAAGGCAGGAGAGTAGAGATGAATAAGATGGTTTAAAGTAAAAGGAACCGAGCTAAAGAAGCTAAACTCCTAAGACATGTGAAAACTCGCCACAAAAGCGGACCAACTTGTCCTAAGAAGATATTGAAGAAATGGCAGAATTCAATTATGACTGGATCAATGGGAGGTCTAAACCCTAGAGTAAAAGGGTACGTATAAACAAAAGAGTATCCCATCTTGTAAGACGTGATTCTTTAATTTACTATTCGAAATGTAGAAAGGGAAATCAGGCCTCTAAAAACACTCTCTACGAACAAGGGAAATCTGACCCTCAGTAATAAGGCTTGGATACCTTTCGACACTCTTAAGAGAAGAAGATTGGTCTATGAGAACTTGATTATCTCTAGCAAAGACAAACTCAGCAGGAATAATTTCATCAACTCCAGGTTCACGAAGGCGTTCATCTCTACCTCTAGACAAAGACCGGGAAGCCCTAGCCCTCGGAGAAACTAGAGACCTAGCGGAAGGATGGGAAACTATCTGCGAAGAAGAAGAGCCTCTCGAAGGAGTGGATCCTAGAACCCTAAGTCTACCACCCCTCCGACTCCTAGTCGGAGCGGAAGATGGCGTTAAATTCTCAATATCTATTACTCTCTGAGGTTGATTTGAAGAAGACATGTTTACAAAGGCAAGAAAAAGTTCTTTACAAAAGACAAAGTTAGAAAGTGTTTCGTGGAAGCAAAGAAAAGAAGAAAGGTATTTATACTTGAGGACAACCGTCAAACATGGAAACAAAATGATGAAAAGTCATAATTGAAGGTGTCACTTCGGGACTGACGCAGCCGCAGAAAGCCCTAAAAAGCGCTGAGTAACTGCAGAACCAATCTGAGAAGGACATATGGTTTGATTATTAAATAGAAGTGAAAAACGACGCCTATGATTCAGAGAAGGATACAATGTTTCGAGGTAAAGCGATGACAAAATATTCCCGCCATAAATGCGTATCCACTTACCAAATATTAATCGATAAATAAATGGTAAGTGGGGGGACTATCTGTATTGGTAAAAAAAGAGTGTCACATGTTAGCTGATTCTAGACAACTCAGCCGGATACGTGGACCAAGGGAAACGCGACAGCTGGACGTGATTCTATAAAGAGATACGGACCAAAGAGGCACGAATCAATAAAACATCGAGTCCATCAGCCATGGGAAACTCGACCTGATCAAGACAGGGAGGATACACGGTCAGAATGAATCTGGACAAAGCTACGGGCAGATTCAAGGACCCATAATTGATTACTCGTACGTTATGTAACCGTACCCCAATTATCGTTATCCTTTGTAACGTCCCATTAATGTCATAATTAGTCATTAATGGGAAATCATAGCAAGAGTTGTACGTTATATCAAGGAATCTCCTATATAAGGGACGAGAATACAACTTATAAAGACATATGATTTTCGAATACAATCTACTTTGCTTTTCTATATTTCTGCAATATTGTATATTATTCGTTTCTCTTTATTTCCTTGATTATCAGTAACCCGTGTTCATCCTAGAAATAGCTTTGGTCAAAGGATCTAATTCTTTGGTTAAACAATATCTTCGTCATATTAATACAATTAATCAACATGGGTGATTTAATCAAATAACAATTAATCGACGGGAAGGAACAAATTCTTCCAAAATCTCTTTTAATAACTTTAAATCTCTGTCATTTCAATTGATACTTTAATATTTCAGGCCAGTGATCAGGAAAAATCATAGCAACTACACAACAATATCATGCGCAAGAAATGCCGAGGGTCGAACGGCGCAGACCAACAATAATAAACTGTGCACTGCTGAAGGGTCGAAAGGCTCGAGCCATAGATGCATCTATCTGCTCCGCTCGCGAATCGATCATGCGACGCAGTTAAAAATAATACGGCTAGCCTGCTCGCGAATCATACCTGCACTCAGGTGCTCATACGAATACACACACAAATACATGGTCATTCTGCTCGCGAATCATACATGCGACTCAGACACCCAAAGTTACACATATCCACATAATAAATTCGTATTTTATCAAGAAAATAGTTTTTCTCAGGAAAGTGGTAAAATTCTTCTTAAAGGAACATGGAATATAGCTTTTAAATCTTTTTTTTGAAACTCATTTATCAAGTTTAATGATATTCCATAATACAACCCAGTCTAGGTACACAAATATCCACAGAGGAATCAATTCTCTTTCTAGAAGATTAACAAAATGAACTCTAGTCTTTTTTGAATATTAAATTACGATTTCGATTATATTAGCAGTTTAATATTACAGGCAGGATTAAAGGTACAGCACGTAAGGCATGCTAGTGAGTCCTAGACTACCCGGACATGGCATAATAGTGGCTACGCACAGACTCCCGTCACCTCGTGCGTACATAGCCCCCGAAGATAATAGCATGTACTGAATTAATTCACCTAGGAGGACGATTACCCCTCACAAAGTTAGAAAGGAGACTTACCTCGCTCCGAAATTTCCATAACCGGCTTCCAAGCCCTTGCGACGACTCCAACGGACGCACGACGCTCCGAAACTACCACATCACGTCAAATCAATGAAAATTCATCCTAATACTCACAAAAAATTCAAATTATATACTTTCCCAACCCCGTTCAGAAAAATGACCAAAATGCCCTCAGGCCCATGTGCCCGGAAATCCGAAATTCTCAAAGATATATTCTACCCATAGTCTTACTAACTCAAATATACCATTTACTCAAATATTCATGCTAAATTCGTGGCTGAAAATCAAATTTTCCATTTTCTAGGTTTCTTCAATATTTCCCAAATTCCTACCAATTTCCATTCCTAATCCATGCATATAATCTTGTATTTAACTTAGAGGCATGAAGGAGTTACTTACCTTGACATTGCATGAAGGAATCTTTTCTTAAAGCTCTCCTAAAATTGCCTAAGCCATGAGAAAAATGAAGACAATGAACTAAAATTCTTGTTTTAAAACATTCTGCCCAGGCCGATTTCCGCACCTGCGGTCCTTCCTCTGCACCTGCGATTCCGCAGGTGCGACCAATCTCCCGCACCTGCGGCTTCCTCAACTCCAGCCCAAAATCGCACATGCGCCCCACTATCCGCACCTGCGGCTTCGCAGGTGCAGAAATTCCATTGCACCTGCGGTCCCCAGCCAAGCCTGCCCACTCTCGCACTTGCGGCGCCCAAGCCGCACTTGCGGCCAAATCCTCGCAGGTGCGGATCAGACCAGATGACAATAATCTTAACTTCTTCAAACTTCAAATCTTGATCTGTTAACCACCCGGAATCCACCCGAGGCCCTCGGGACCCCGTCAAATTATACCAACATGTTCCAAAACATAATGCGGACTTGCTCGAGGCTTAAAATCACATCAAACAACATCGAAACCATGAATCGCACCCAAATCCCAACTTTATGAACTTAGAAATCTCCAACTTCTACATCTGATGTCGAAACCTATCAAATCACGTCCGATTGACCTCACAATTTGCGCACAAGTCATATTCGACATTACGGACCTGCTCCAACTTTCAGAATTGCATTCCGACCTCGATATCAAAACTTCCACTTCCGGTCGAATTTCTCAAAATCCTTCAAATTTCTATATTTATTCACATGACTTCAAAATGATCTACGGACATCCAAATTCACTTCCGATCGCGCTCCCAGCTCCAGATTCACCATACGAAGATGTTCCCAGATTCAGAATCCCAAACGGACATCAATAACTCTGAAATGCACTTCAATACCAAACCTATGAAATTCTTCTAAAATGATAACTTCCATAATATATGCCGAAACGCTCCCGGGTTATCCAAAACCCGATCCGGACATGCACCCAATTCCGAAATCATCATACGAACCTGCAGGAACCTTCAAATCCAGATTCGGAGGCCGTTTACTCAAAATTCCAATCTTACTTGATTTCTCCAACTTAAGGCTTCTGAAATGAGAATTTTCTTTCCAAATATATTCTAATCTTCCTGAAATTCAATTCCGACCACGCCCACGGGTCATAATACCTGAAATGGAGCTGCTCATGACTTCAAACCGCTGAATGACACGCTAGAGCTCAAAACAACCTGTCGGGTCGTTACATTCTCCCCCACTTGAACTGACGTTCGTCCTCGAACGTACCAAGAACTGCTCTGGAGTTATCTAAAATCACTATTTAACATTTCGAGCACCTGCCCGTGCTACCACAACCCAGTTGAGTACATCAGCTTGATCAAATCTAAAGATTTCTTCTTTTATCCATATAATAAGCTCAGAACCTAGTTCCAATACCGGAAATTTTCTCTGCCAGGCCCAGTTCCAATATATAAACACTGCATCAACTACCACACGACATACCAGAACATGACTACATACCTTTGCTGAATTAGCGCCATGCACCGCAAGATTCATCATCTAACCACGATGACGTTCCCTGAACCTTAATAGCCAAAATTTCACGAATCTGATGCTCCCAATGCACCTCATGATATATATATACATACATCCTGCTATAATGCTGACGATACCACCACAACGGAGGAAATGTGCATAAATTCATACTCAACTGCAGAGTTAACAAATCCTTGAATACCTCATCTTGACTAGAATCATCACTTCACTATGAACCTGAATAATGGTATTTGTTCTTTAATATACACTTCACATAACCTCACCGCACTGATCCTTGATCTGATAGACCCGTCTCACCTAGTATGAACTGCTCAGACAACAAATCACCCTAAACATGGCCAATAGCCTCACATGATACCACATCGCGCCAATAGACCATAACTCGAACATGATAATAAGAAACGACTCAGGAAGGAACTATTCAACTCACGCAACTAATATGAATTCTTATCAGAAAATAGGAAGTAGAACACAAGAAAATAAATGTTGGAACCTTACTTATCATCACCCTGTTGCGGCGCGCAACCCGATCCGTATAACATACCTGTGGCGACGTGCCACCCGATCCACACATAAAATTTACATAAAAAGATATATACATATATATATATATATATATATATATATATATATATATATATTACTAGTACAAATTACTGAATATCGATCACAAGCATGCTAAGTGCATAATACCATCCTGGGGAGACTGATAAAGCTGTAGGCTACAAAACTCAAACATAATTGAGGTGAGACATATATATATATACACACACTCTGGATCTCAAGAGCTATCCTGCTCACATAACATCCCCACTATGCGGGACTTCAACACATAGGAAATTATCAAGCCGTTTCACAACTCACACGGCACAATCATAATAACACATGGATTTGATGAAGACGGAACAACATCCGCTGTTCTAATACCTCTCCATGAAAAGCGCTCTACTGAAATGAACATGCCTGGCTCATACGGAGCCCATAATCATATTTAAATCCATCCACAAACATCGAGTCACCTTGCTCGCACCAAACTAAGCTGATAGCTTTTTCCTGGGTTCACATTAACCAACTTCCTCTCATAATATGCAAGAACAACCATCATAGCCGAGACAAACACCCCACAATCCACAACCAAATGAACTGAACGTCTCTTAGGCATAACTTCTCAAATAAAAAACATTGCACTTCTTTATACTCAGTCCAAATCCTCAATCTATCAAGTGACTACATGTCACACTTTATACAATCTTTTCGCGGTCACACTTCCACGACCTTCCACACAAGGCAATAAGTCTGAACATGCACCACTGGTACGCTGTAAGACAAATCAAGAACCCATAACCAGGGTACAAAGCCTCTTCCACCGAATATCCATCTCAGGTGACACTGAAGGTAACACCAGCTTACTCTGACTTTCAAATCACTTTTTCTTGCTCTTCTGAGCTCATGACATCCTTATTAACACCAAACCGAAATCTCAATTCTTACTCCCAGTTACATACTACTTACCACACCTAACATGCCAATATGAGGTAACGCAAGAGTTCCATCATAACTTCTGGACCCCCAATAGGGTGAACACTTCATCATATAGAAACCTTTTACTTAACTCAATTCAAGAGTACCATCTCAACACACGAGTGAATTCCCACTATCACCCAACATGAAAATCCTTAAGTAGTAGTCTATACCACCATAACCCTTCCGGGATCCGCCTACGCCTGACAGGCCATATCATTCAAAGGCTCTCACATGAAATTCATTACAACGGCCGACAAGCCCCGCACACACCGGCACAAACCACATGCATAAGTTAATCACATCAAAGGAACTGATCACTGCCGCAAACGTGCCATTTCAACCATGGCTAATCAATTTATTTTCTTTTGATCATCTTCAATTGCCTTAGGAATAATAGCAACTTCCTTCAACTCATAGCAAACTCAACCCTCACTCATCCCGAGTGGCCTTGATTCACGAGACTATGCCGCCTAAATGTCGCAACCCGTCTCATACCCTTCTGATAATCTTTCTACAATCCGGAGTTTATTCCCCTCACTCCTCCAATACTATCTTGCATGCTGAAATATATCATAGAACATTCCAACCATTCTCCTTTTTCTCAGAAATTACTCTGTAGAAGCTCGATTCTTGATCATACTGCTGCCTGAAATCCTTAAATGCCGCATTCTTAACTTTTGAACTCATTAGGATCGCTATTGGGAGTCACCCACTCCGACTGGCCCCGAATACAATCAACTCCAAGGCTCTTCTAGCACGGGAACACCCTTTTCAAGAAAACACGTGACCGAGTCACTATCCTGACAACTCGCCTATGCCTTAGGCAAAATTCTGAATCTTCCAAAGCCTAACCTTGGCCCGACAGGGCCAACTTTTGCACATATACATCAGATTGTACGCACAATCGCCACTTTACTCCTTTCCCTTAGCTGAAATAACTTGCCAACATGCCGACAATCCGTAACCCTATGATAACACAACCCTACAACCTAACTGGAGATGGTGGGACTCCCCCACTTAGCCCGAAGCTACTCCTTGCGCCACTCTAGACCCTGCCGAGATCCTTTCTCCTTTGATAACACGATCTTGCTTGACCTATCCATCCAATTCTTCCAAATTCTCTTGCTAGCACTCCCCAAATACTCCAACTCTCTCTAGCGTCATTCACACACTCCGCCTCCTACCGAATAGCCACTAGAACCCCCCACCGAAACCTGCCAACCCTGCCATCGCTAACCTATTCACAGAAGATAACCCACCCGTGGAATCACCAACTGACACCTTCCAACGACGCCGTACCGCACACCCTTCACAACGTCAATATCCCATCCTAATCCCCACTTCATTTACCAATTTTACTAGTCCGTCTACTCCTCATGGACATCCATTACATGCACGACAATACCTTCAAATTCCAAGCTATGCTGCTGATTCCCCACTTTGCGACTGCTTGACTTTCGCTTCTTACACATGGCCTCCTAGAAATGGAACCACCGCCTAGCCCCACTTCACAATCATTCTCTGTAGCTCTCAAACCAGCAGATTGCCACGACTTCAAGCTCTCCGAAGATCATCTTTCTCTAGCTGCCTTCATTATCAACACTTATCCGGTACTGAACCACCGCATCTCACGATCTCTGCCAACCGCTTTCTTCAATACTTATTCTCAATACTCTGACCCCACGCAATCGAAGAAACCATAGCACCACCAAACCTAACACATTCCATTTTCTCGATGACGACGACTACACGTCACAAGTGCACATCCCACCTCACTTGAAGACACCAAGTCTTACTACTTTAACAACCCCAACCGGACCATTCAGAATCCAAATGCCTTTCCCCTGCCGGAACAAAACACCGAAATCTCAAAATCAAACTCTGAGAAGACCTCTCTTCAAACCATTCATCACCCACAACGTACGGGCAATGATTCTATCATCATAACGACATCGCGCAACAACTAATCGCAAGCATCATCACTACCTGAGCACAGCCTTAAGGCTCCCAGAAACACAACTGCTGAGCTGAAACAACATATTATTCTTCTGCAGGGCCATAACAACAGCCCCCTACCAATTACACATGGAAACATCTCGAATTACATCAGTAGCACCATTTCAATTCCTCAAATTCCTGATTCATAGCAAGCGCTTCGTGACGCGTAAGATTGAGTAGGAATGAAAATAGGCATAAGCCTCAAAGGAATCAACTCGCACGATGAGGAATCAAAAAGGGAAGTACTCCTAACAACCCTGTAGCCTCTCGAATATAAGTACAGACGTCTCCGTACCGATCCGCAAGACTCTACTAGACTTGCTCATGACTCGTGAGACCTACGGGAACCTAGCGCTCTGATACCATGTTGTCACGACCCAAAATACATAAGGCCGTGATGGCGTTGAACATCATTGTCAGGAAAGCCAATCATTAATTAATCGAAATAATTTCCGATTTAAAACATTTATGAAAAATATTTCCTTGCACAGTAGTTTAAGTATTACACTTTAACAAATATACCCCAACACATATCCCAGAACCCTGTGTCACAAGTACATGAGAAATTTCTAAGAATTTATGCAATCATTACAAATCCTGTCCGAAATACAACTGGACAAGGAAATTTAAAATGAAATAAATACAATACGAAAGAGACTTTGTCAACTGCGGGTCGCCTCCCGGATGATGCAACTCGCCTAAGTCTGTGAATCCTCCACATTGCTATGCAAGTACATGTGCAATAAAATGCACAACAAGTGTAGCATGTGTACAAAAACAATGTGTACTCAGTAAGTCGCCCCCCTAACCTCAGAGAGGCAGTGACGAGAGGTCAAATTAGACACTTACTAAAGGTCAATTTAGAATATTTAGGTATGGAACTAAGCATGATTATCATAGGCAATTTATTAAAAATTAGGATTTAAATATTTTCAACTTCGTTCACGTTTAACACTTTATATCTTCGTCATATTAATACAATTAATCAACATGGGTGATTTCATCAAATAACAATTAATCGACGGGAAGGAACAACTTCTTCCAAAATCTCTTTTAATAACTTCAAATCTCTGTTATTTCAATTGATAATTTAATATTTCAGGCTAGTGGTCAGGCAAAATCATAGCAACTACGCAGCAAATATCATGCGCAAGAAATGCCGAGGGTCGAACGGTGCGGACCAACAATAATAAACTGTGCACTGCCGAAGGGTTGAACGGCTCGAACAGTAGATGCATCTATCTGCCCCGCTCGCGAATCGATCATGCGATGCAGTTAAAAATAATACGGCTAGCCTGCTCGCGAATCATACCTGTGACTCAGGTGCTCATTTGAACACATACACAAATATAGGGTCATTCTGCTCGCGAATCATACATGCAACTCAGACACCCAAAGTTACACATATCCACATAATAAATCCGTATTTTATCAAGAAAACAGTTTTTCTCAGGAAAGTGGTAAAATTCTTCTTAAAGGAACATGAAATATAGCTTTTAAATCTTTGTTTTGAAACTCATTTATCAAGTTTAATGATATTCCATAATACAACCAGTCTAGGTACACAAATATCCACAGAGGAATCAATTCTCTTTCTTGAAGATTAACAAAATGAACTCTAGTCTTCTTTTAGATATTCAATTACGATTTCGATTATATTAGCAGTTTAATATTACATGTAGGATTACAGGTACAACACGTAAGGCATGCTAGTGGGTCCTAGACTACCCGGACATGACATAATAGTAGCTACGCACGGACTCCCGTCATCTCGTGCGTACGTAGCCCCCAAAGATAATAGCATGTACTGAATTAATTCACCTAGGGGGACGATTACCCCTCACAAAGTTAGAAAGGAGACTTACCTCGCTCCGAAATTTCCATAACCGGCTTCCATGCCCTTCCGACGACTCCAACGGACGCACAACGCTCTAAAACTACCACATAACGGCAAAGAAATGAAAATTTATCCTAATACTCGCAACAAATTCAAATTATATACCTTCCCAACCCCGCTCAGAAAAATGACCAAAACGCCCTCGGACCCACGTGCCCGGAAATCCGAAATTCTCGAAGATATATTCTACCCATAGCCTTACTAACTCAAAAATACCATTTACTCAAATATTCATGCTAAATTCGTGGCTAAAAATCAAATTTTCCATTTTCTAGGTTTCTTCAATATTTCCCAAATTCCTACCACTTTCCATGCCTAATCCATGCATATAATCTTGTATTTAACTTAGAGGCATGAAGGAGTTACTTACCTTGACATTGCATGAATGAATCCTCTCTTGAAGCTCTCCTGAAATCGCCTAAGCTATGAGAAAAATGAAGACAATGAACCAAAATTCTTGTTTTAAAACATTCTGCCCAGGCCGATTTCCACACCTGCGATTCTGCAAGTGCGACCAATCTCCCGCACCAGCGGCTTCCTCAACTCCAGCCCAAAATCACACCTACGCCCCACTGTCCGCACCTGCGGCTTCGCAGGTGCGGGAATTTCATCGCACCGGCGGTCCCTGTCCAAGCCTACCCACTCTCGCACCTGTGGCGCCCAAGCCGCACCTGCGGCCAAATCCTCGCAGGTGCGGATCACACCAGATGACAACAATATTAACTTCTTAAAACTTCAAATCTTGATCCGTTAACCACCCGTAATCCACCCGAGGCCCTGTCAAATTATACCAACCTGTTCCAAAACATAATGTAGACTTGCTCGAGGCCTAAAATCACATCAAACAACATTGAAACCACGTATCGCACCCAAATCCCAACTTTATGAACTTAGAAATCTCCAACTTCTACATCCGATGCCGAAACCTATCAAATCACGTCCGATTGACCTCAAAATTTGCGCACAAGTCATATTCGACATTAAGGACCTGCTTCAACTTCCGAAATCGCATTCCGACCTCGATATCAAAACTTTCACTTCCGGTCGGATTTCTCAAAAACCTTCAAATTTCTATCCTTAGCCAAATGACTTCAAAATGACCTACGGACATCCAAATTCACTTCCGATCGCGCTCCCAGCTCCAGAATCACCATACTTAGTTGTTCCCAGACTCGAAATCCCAAACGGACATCAATAACTCTGAAATGCACTTCAAGCCCAAACCTATGAAATTCTTCTAAAATGCTAACTTCCATAATATACGCCGAAACGCTCCCGGGTTATCCAAAATATGATCCGGAAATACACCCAAGTCCGAAATCATCATACGAACCTGCAGGAACCTTCAAATCTTGATTCAGAGGTTGTTTACTCAAAATTCCAATCATAGTTGATTTCTCCAACTTAAGACTTCTGAAATGAGAATTTTCTTTCCAAATAAGTTCTAAACTTCGTGAAATTCAATTCCGACCATGCCTATGGGTCATAATACTTGAAATGGAGCTGCTCACGACTTCAAACTACTGAACGACGTGCTAGAGCTCAAAACAATCGGTCGGGTCGTTACACCAAGCACCTCCACCTGAAAGTCCTGGCAGACTTTGTTCGCGACCGAATTGTTTGTCGATTTGGAATTCCAGAATCAGTCATCACCAATAATGCTTCCAATATCAATAGTGATCTAATGAAAGCTATGTGTGAGACTTTCAAAATCAGACACAAGAATTCCACAACTTATAGGCCTCAGATGAATGGAGCTGTAGAATCCGCCATACAGAATATCAAGAAAATACTGAGAAAGATGGTAGAAAATAACAAACAATGGCACGAGAAGCTGTCATTTGCCTTATTGATATACCGCACCACAGTTCGCACATCAACCGGGGCAACTCCCTACTTGCTGGTTTATGGTATGAAAGCTGTTATTCCTGTCAAGGTGGAGATTCCTTCCTTAAGAATCATATGAGAAGCTGAGCTCAGTGATGCAGAGTGGATAAGGAGTCATTATGAGCAACTAGCCCTCATAGACAAAAAAAGAACGAACACAATATGTCATGGGCAACTCTACCAGAACAGAATGTCCAGAGCCTTCAACAAAAAAGTCAATCCTGGACAGTTCACACCAGGGAAGCTAGTGTTGAAAAATATCTTTCCGCATCAAGATGAAGCCAAAGGGAAATTCTCTCCCAACTAGCAGGGTCCTTACAAGGTCCATAGAGTACTGACAGGAGGGGCTCTCATACTTGCAGAAATGGATGGAGAAGTCTGGCCAAAGCCAATCAACTCAGATGCAATTAAACGATACTATGTGTAACTCTTTATGCTTCTATCAAATGCTGTAAATTGAACTACACTTGACCCGATTCCCGTTTAAGAGGGGATACATAGGCAGCCCTGTGGGTTCGGTCACAATTCAATAAAAATCTTATTTTCCCCCACAATTGGAAACTGGGGCAGGATTTTGAGGAGGAAGCAAGTTCATGCCGATCGTAGCACATACAACAGTCAGAGATATCAATTCATCTAACTGGGGAATAATTTTGAGGAGGACCCTCAAAATTCCATGGCAAAGAAGGTTGCAATGTCTCAGATCTTGTCACGATTGTCGGTTCATCTAAATTACTCAATATATATATATATATATATATATATATATATATATATATTGTAATACATCTTTACAAAACTATGCATGCTTGATTGTAAGGTAACTCTGTTTAGCCAAACGCTACCTCGATGATGCAAACATGATCATCAGACCAAGCAAAGCAGGACAAGCAAAGCTAGTAGGGACACGAACCAACCTCCCCTTCTACAGAACTCACAATTTTTCTTTGGATGAAGGGACAAAGGATAAACATGACACAAAGTCACAATCCTCACAATAATCGCGTTACTGAAATCTGCTACTAGCTAAGAAATTCTGCTACTATCTGCTATTCACTCTATTTTTTTGCATAAGGCTAATCTCTTCCTTCATCTGCATAAGGCTAATTTCTTCCTTCACCTTGCATAAGACTAATCTCTGCCTTTATCTGCATAAGGCTAATCTCTACCTTTCCTCTGCATAAGGCTAAATGCTGCCTTCCCCTGCATGAGACTAAGCTCTGTCCCCATTCTGCATAAGGCTAATCTCTTCCTTCACCTTGCATCAGGCTAAATGCTGCCTTCATCTGCATACGGCTAAACACTGCCTTCCCCTACATGAGACTAAGCTCTGTCTCCATCCTGCACAAGGCTAATCTCTGCCTTCACCTTGCATAAGACTAATCTCTGCTTTCCTTTACATAAGGCTAAACGCTGCCTTCCCCTACATGAGACTAAGCTCTGTCTCCATCCTGCATAAGGATAACATCTGCCTTCCTTTGCATAAGGCTTAACGTTGCCTTCCTTTACGTGAGACTAAGCTCTGTCTCCATCCTGCAGAAGGCTAATCTTTGCCTCCAATCTACATTATTTTCATCGAGACTAAGCGCTGCCTCTCCAATATTATCTACTTTGCTTTTCTTTCGGGCTAAGCTCTGCCCTCCGCTTCACAAGACTAAGCTCTGTCTTGTTGACATCATATTATTGCCTCTCACGGGCTGAAATATCGCCAACCTGTCCAAAGGCGCCATAGTCTAAAGACATCATCCTCATAGCCGTAAGACACCATGATCATGGCCTGAGGATCTCTCAAAATTTTCATATCATTATTCAAAGTCGTTATAGTTCGGAGGCACCATCTTCATGGCCCGAGAACAACATTTCATGGCCTACGAATCTCATTAATCAACTCATGGCCTAGGACGTCATGGTCCAAGGACGTCATCCTCAACCGTCCGAAGACAAATCTCATGGTCCGACAGGAATCTGAATCATTTTTAAATTTTCGCACAAGTATATGCTCGTATTATCTCTACTTGCAGGTGACCCGACAAGCAACTGCTATCCCAGCAGGAACGATCCCGCTCCAGTTCCCTCAACTCTATCAAACCTGACCTCTCTTGTGAACCATTCATTCGCCTATCCCTAGATATTGCGTCCGTTCTTGCAGTGACTTCACTGGTATATCTCACTGATGAATCCAGAACTACACACGACCTGGTTCCTGTAAAACCAGGGATATGTAGGCAGCTCAGGAGCCAGGGTGCGACCTAAATCTCTCTAAGCGTTTCTCTCAGTCAAAATTGACCATCATATCTTTACCTGACAACTCTTTCATCCTTTCCGGGAAATAGGGACAACTGTTGATACCCAATTTTTCCTAAAAAATATTTCAAAATGCATATATGTCTTCAAAATCATGCATTAGCATCAATTGGTATCTTTCCACAATTTTCTACATATTTTATTAATTTGCCCAGTATTTTATTCCAACAAAAAGAATTACAAAATTGCATCACAAATGATTGAAAAACATTTTCTTGATTTAACATTACTGTTATGGTCCTATTAAGTCCAAATTATTCTATAAATAGCCAATTTGGCACCTTTTGGCTACAATTGCAATAACTTTGCAATTATAGCCCATGCATACAATTTTGTATTATTTTTTACCAGAAATTAGTCTTTTGTATTTCAAATACTAAATAACCTTCTTTAAAACATTTCTATACATGAAATTCATTTTTTATAAATTAGCAATTATTTTAATTAATTTATTTTGGGTATTTAAAAAATAGCCTATTATTATTTCAATTGCAGCTTATATAACTAGCCCAAAACACCTTATTAGCTAGCCCAATACAACCAGGCCCCTGCCTAAACCGACCCAATTCCGCTTGAATCCTGACCGTTGATCATTTTTTATCAACGACCCAGATTGAACCTTTCCTTAATTAACCTAAACGAAACCCCTTCCCCCCCAAACCCTCTCATTTCACTCACCCTCTCCGCCGTCACACTTCACTCTCCCCTCCAAATCCTCTTTGCCCTAACCCTAGTCTCACCTTTCCGTCACTCTCCATCATCAACCATGGTGGTTCCTCACCACCCTCAGGCCTCTCATAGTTCTCTTATGCTAGTAGTACCTGTTTCTAAAGTCCTCAAGGGACCTGGGTCAGTTCCCCTTACGACTTTGGCTTTCGCTTGCCTGTTTCAGGCCGTTCTAGTTCAATCTCTAGTAAGATCTTCTTGCTTTTACCTAAACCTATGGATTTCTAAGCTTCCTCTTTGTCTTTATGCTATTTTCTCAAAACCCTAATTTTTATCTTCGATCTTCTCAGATCTATACAGATCTGAGATGAATCAAGCCTATCTCACATGTTTCCTTGAAAGTTTTCTGGTTTTTCAAGTGATTTTCCATTTTCCTAAAACCAGGGTTTACTGAAAATCATCTTCTCCAAAAAGTTTTCTGATTTTGAATGTTTAATCTTCTGTTCTTATGTGATTTTGACAGATCTATGTTGAGTTTGCCTAGACCCTAGTCGATTTATGCTAAAACTCCATTTTTTTTATATTTTTGCTTTTCCGTGTTACTTGTGGCATTGTTTCGCTTTTTTGCTTCGATTATGAGTTTTCAATGTTACTAGTTGTATTGATTCACTCTGTATCTTTGACCTACACGGTTTTCCTTAGTCAAATTCAGTGTCTTATGATTTTTACCCTAGTTCATCTCTATTAGGGTTTCTGAGTCAATTTTCCGGACTAATTTTTATGTGTTTATGAAGTTTTACTTAACTCATTCTCTATTTGTGGAAGTTGATATCTTTCTCCCTAGAAATCAGTATTACTTTGAAATTCTGACTAATTGATTGGCTCTGTTAGAGATTTTGTATTCCCAAGTCTTGCATGTTTCTTTGTTTACGACCTTACTTATCCATCCATGCCTTATTTAATTGCCTGTATAACTATGGATTCTTACTGATTCCTTTACATGATATGATTGGTATTATTTCCTTAATTAGACCCCTATTATTACCATTTGATCAATTGCCCTTAATTAAAGGAGCTTATTTTGGCTCCCTTATTTGGTTTGATTTGAATTTCTTTCCTTAATTGAATCCCTGTTATTACCGTTTGAATCAATTTCCCTTAATTAAATGGGTCTATTCTAAACTCCTTATTTGATTGGACTCTGTGATTTCCTTAATTGTTGGCTTTTGATTTCTTTTACCTTGTTTGTCCTACTCTTAAACTACAATATAAACTCTCGAGTTTTACCTCTCCGGACACGAACATTAGTTCACACACAGACTCACACTCAAACTCTATTTTCTTTCTCTGCTACTTGTGTTAACTCTTGGTCTAGCCGGCTGAAAGCCAAGGCTAGACATTGGAACTATGACTGCTTTATATTCTACACTCTTTTCTTCAACTGGTATGTCTCTAGTTAAATTTTGAAAACCAAACTCTATGTGTTTCATTCCTACACTATTCCATTGACCATGAATCCAATATGTTTTCCCATTTACTTCCTCGCTTAGCATGTTTAAAGCCCTATCCTGTTCAATGTATAACTAGCATGTCCAAACCCTGTTTGCAATATGTAATTAGCATGTATAAACATAGTTGTCTACTTGATTATTTGTCCACCATGTCTACTTATCCCTGGCTATTCTTCTTCAGTCTCCTAGTCTCTTAGGACATTCGATTGACCTTAATTGTGTGTCTAATCTTGTCCAGTACCCCCATTGCTTGCAACATGGCTTTACTGCATCCTTGCTCTATGTCACCAATTACTTACTATCATGTCTAACCTGTTAATGCTATACAAAACTCCTAAGTGTTCTATGCAATCTGTTGTCCATATGCCTCCCTGTACCATGTTCATGTGTTCCTTAATGTGTATTCTATGCGTCCCCAATCCCTTTATCCCTGTGTGGAATCTGGTTGCCAAGTGTCTTATGAATCTGGTTGTTCTATGACCAATTGGTTTGTGTTCTGATTTCAAAAGTGTTTTAGTATTTTTCTCAAACTGTTTTACTACTAAATTGGTTTCTACTTTAGAAAAAAAATTTCACTCCTAGAGTTATCTCAACACTGTTTTTCATATCAAAACCTTTTCAAAACTATGTCAAGCACTCTCACTTCAATCTTAGGTCAATAGGTTCTGCCCCTCCAGTGTGTATACTGCTTTGGGATCCTTGAGATTCCTCCGAACTCTGGAACACTGGGGCTGGCTATTCTACGCTGCACTTACTCAATCCCTGTTATGAAAGTCTAGGTGTGAGCACTGCCCGGGATCCTTGAGGTCCTTAGGGAACTCTGACACACCTAGACATGGAATTTGTTCTGAAACCCTTGGCATTTGAGATTGCTGAAGGCCTGGTATCTTCAGGTCGTATTTGTCCTGCTTCAGGCTCCCTATAGTTTAATTTCTTCTCTTTTTATTTATTTATGTAATTCGTTCAGCTATTGGTTTATAATAATTAATTTGTAAACAGATATTGGGGTGACTAGTGAAAAGGGAGGGTAGTGTATGGTACTGTGGGTAGAAACCACGTTCCAAGGCTTTATACTCTGCGAATCTGCATTAGAAGCCATGTATTAGGACTAATGTGTTCATTTGCATCCAAATCATGTTAAACATGCATTAGATATCATGTTCTTAGGGCTTCACGTTTATTGCTTCAGCATATTACTAATCCATGCTCCAAGTTTGCATAAGTTCTTTCACTTAGAAATCTTGCTGTTAGGCTACTGACACTGTCTAAATGAAGCTATCATTCCTGTATGCATTTAGATATCATGTTCTAGGAATTCTGCTTGCATTTGTTTGATTACGCCTAGTTCCATTAAAATAACTAACTGATCCATGAAAAGGTATAGAAAAATCATATCTCATATAATTGTCATACTTCTGAATAAAAACTGGTACAAATTCCCTTTTTTAAGTATTCGTCACCTAGAGCAATATGTTGTAGGTTAATGTAACGACCCGATCGGTCATTCCGAGAGTTTTAGCCCTGTTTCCCCCATTTCTGCTTCATTATATGTATTTCAACTCTTTCATGTTGTGTTAGGTTTATTGGTTCGGGTTCGGCGTGATTGTGGAGAGAAATTGGACACTTAGTCTCTTAAGTTGGTTATTTAGTTGGAAAAGTCAACTGGAAGTTGACTTATGGGTAAACGATCTCGAAATTTGGTTTTTATGATTCAGATAGCTTCGTTAGGTGATTTTGGACTTAGGAGCGTGTTTGGAATGTTATTCAGAGGTCCGTGGTAGAATTAAGCTTGAATTGGTGAAATTAGATTTTTGGCGATTTTCGGTCGGCAGTGGAAAATTAGCTATCGGGGTTGAAGTGGAATTTCGGGAGTTGGAATAGGTTTGTAGTGTCGTTTGTGATGTGTGTACAAAATTTTAGGTCAATCGGACGTGGTTTGGTTGGTTTCAGCATCATTGGCGAATTTCAGAAGTTTAGAAATCCTTAGGCTTGAATTCGGGGTTAATTTGATATTTTGATGTTGTTTGGGTGATTCGAAGGCTCGACTAAATTTGTGTGATGTTATGGGATGTGTTGGTATGTTTTTGGTTGAGGCCCCGAGGGTCTCGGGTGAGTTTCGGGTAGTTTCAGACCATTTCTAGGCCATTTCTAGTTGTTGGATTTTGGCTTCAGGGGTGTACAGTGCGATAGCATAGATCTGGCCGCGTTAGCATAGAGAAAAATTGGAAAAATCTAGCTGTGCTATGCGATTGCATAAGGCTTCCCGCGATCGCATAGAGTAAAATTTCTGCTGCATTGTCCCAACTTTGGAAGCTTATAACTCACAATCTATAAGGAAATTTAAGATAATCAAAAAATGAAAGTTGTAGACCTTGATGTCTAATTTTTAGAAAGTTAAACCAATTGTAATTTAGAGTTTTGTACAAATGGTTATGACCATTATACTAGAGACTATCCGGAAGAGTTGGAGAAGGCTGTTGGAAAAATTTGTTCTACGCGATCGCATGGGGACGGCCGCGATCGCATAGAGTAAAATAAGGGCTGGTAAATTTTGTTCATCGCGAACGCGAGGCATAGGCCACGTTCACATAGAGTGATCTAGACGGAAGTATTTAAACCCTTCCTTCACGAATTTCAGTCCATTTTTCACCATTGTTGAGCGGTTTTGAAGCTTTTTGAGAGGGATTGAAGAGGGAAACACTTGGAGGTAAGATTTTTGACTTCAATACTCGATTCTATGTTGATTTCTGAGTAATTAAACCTTAAATTAGTGGATTTTAAACCCAAAAATTAGAGAATTAGGGCTTATGATTTGGTGACCTTTGATTGAGGATTTGAGGGGCCATTTGAGGTCCGATCTTGATGTTCTCGGTATGTACGGACTCGTGGGAGGATAAGGATTCTTGTGATATAATTTTTATCAGATTTTGAGACGTGGGCCCTGGGGTCGGGTTTGAGCCAAATTCGGAATTTTTGGTCTAATTTGATAATTTTCATGTGGAATTCATTCCTTTAGCGTATATTGATGGTATAAATATGATTTTGACTAGATTTGGAGCAATCAGAGGTAGATTCGAGAGGCATGAGCATCACAGATTAGTATTCGGGCCGGTTTGAGGTAAGTAACGATTGTAAATCTAGACCTGAGGGTATGAAACCCCGGTATTTCGTATTATTTTGATAAATAAGGTGACACACATGCTAGGTGACGAGCGTGTGGGCGTGCAACGATAGGGATTATGACTTGGTCCGTACCATGGCAACTATTAAGCCACATGTTTGATTTTAAAATCATATGATATCCTGTATTTTAGAGGTTTATATTATATTATGGGCTGTATGCCATGTTTGGGGCCTTGTGCCAACCTGTTTTGACCCTCAGAGGTATTTTTCCCACTATTCTCACACTATTCTTGATAGAAAAAATTATGAACTCAGTCATGCTTTATATCTGTTGTTGTTTATCATTGTTATCCCCTGTTTTTGAATACTGAGAGTTATCTTGGATTGAGTCCCGTGAGTTGTGATGAGTCTTCCCGAGTGGCTTGTGAGGGTGACTGAGTGAAGCCGAGATCAGAGTTTGTGAGGATAGTTATGGATGGGGCTGCACGTCGCAACAATGTATATATATCGGATCGGGCTGCACACCACAACGGTATAGCGCTTGGGCTGAAGGAGCCCCTTCAGGAGTCTGTACACCCCAGTGAGCGCAGTCGACTATTATGGATCGGGCTGCACACCACAGCAGGTTACTATTATGGATCGGGCTGCACGCCGCAGCGGGTTATTATTATGGATCAGGTTGTATGCCGCAGTGAGTTACTATTATGGATTGGGCTGCATGCCGCATCGGGTTATTATATGGATCGGGCTGCACGCCGCAACGGTTATATATGGTACATGTTGAGTGAGAGTGGTGAGTGTGAGCATTGACCTATGAGAGTAGAATCACGAGTGACTGAGAGGCTTGCCTGAGAGGCTTATTCGTGAGTGACACTGTGCCCGAGCGACTGATATTTTACGAAACTACTGTTTTCACTCTTCTTTACACTGAGCCTCAGTTGAAAAATGTTAAACAAACGTTTATACGAATTATAAAATGTAAAACTGGAGTTTTTATGAAATATTCAGAATGTAGATTTCTGAATTGAGTTTAATCACTTCTACTATTGCTTATTATATGGTTTTTACATGATCTTTAATAATGCTCATCACTGCACTTAAGTATTTAGTTATGGTTGTTACTTACTGAGTTGGCGTACTCACGTTACTCCCTGCATCTTGTGTGCAAATTCAGGTACCGGGGCAGAACGATAGTTGAGCTACCTCAGTTGGAGCATTGTTCAGAGATTGTGAGGTAGCTGCTCGGCGTCCGCAACCTACTCTTTGTCCTTCCTGTCTGTCATTTGACTTTACTTCCCAGACTTGTTGTAGTAGAGAACTAGTATTAGACTGTATCACTTCTTAGATGCCAATGACGGTTGACTCCAGATGTTGGGGCTGTGTTTAGGCGTTCTGATCATTTTTATTGTTTTGAAATGCTTAAAAGTGGAAATTATTATGAAACATAGGATAATTTATGTATTAAATGGGAACCTTATGATATTTTCAGGAAATTTGGCTAGCCTAGTACCACGATAGGCGCCATCACGACATATTTAGATTTGGGGTTGTGACAAGTTGGTATCAGAGCCTAGGTTACATAAGACTCACCGGTCATGAGCAGGTTTAGTAGAGTCTTGTGGATCGGTATAGAGACTTCTGTACTTATCTTTGAGAGACTACAGAACCCTTAGGTAAATCTCACATTCTGGAATTCTTGTCGTGCGAATCAAATTATTCATCCAAAAGCGTAACCCTTTGAATTCTTTCCATGTATTCGAGTGCGCACGCGAGCGCTCAGTATCATATGTGTATCCACGACTTGTGATTTCCATGGGTGAGGTGCGAGAGGCGATTTTAACATGTTGATAATGGGCCAATCTGGAGGACTTGAGGTCGAATTTTATTCTGTGGCTTGAGTGCTGAGATTTTGATTGTGTGAGTCATGCATTTGGGACTTATATGTCCGTGTGTGTCCTTATTGTTGGGACTTTGTGGCTGGATGACTATGTGGTGAGTGCGATTTGATGGTGAGATGGGTTCATATTGTTTGATTGTGACAAGAAGGATTGGCTGGATATGTAGCAAGAGCTATTGAGTGTTAGACTTCTGTCTTGGAGGACCTCTCATGTATTTTAGTTGTGGAGGTAAGTGGACCTCCCTGTTGTGTTATAAGTGGTTAGTGATGTTTTTGGGATGACAAATGCCCCAATAGCGTCCATATATTTGATTAACGGTGTATTCCAGTAGTAATTGCACTCCTTCATTATTGTGTTCATTGATAACATCCTGGCGTACTCTCGTAGTCAGGGGTAGCATACTCAGTATTTGAGGATGGTATTAAAGGATTCAAGGAGGAGAAGCTCTATGCAAAGTTCTTCAAGTATGAATTTTTGGCTCAGATCAGTAGCATTCTTAGGACACGTGGTATCCAGTGAGGGTATCCATGTGGTCAGACGAGTGAGGGTAGAGCTTCTAGAAGCTCAATATTTCTTTGACCACAGCTCCAGTGTTAGCTCTGCCATCATCTTCAGGTTCTTTTACCGCGTATTGTGATGCCTCAAGGGTAGGCGTTGGTTGTGTTTAGATACAGAAGGATAAAGTGATTGCGTAATAGCTATGATGTTTGGAAGGGTATAGAGAGAGATCAATTTGAGGCTAAGCAGGCAGGGCTATCTCCCGCTAGGTGTCCTGAGGTTGTGTGATCCTTAGGTGATTCTGTGGAAAGTCCTCTTTTATCAGAAATTGATATATGTTGCAATTTGAGTTTAGATCGCTTGTGGAAGTTGGCATGACTATTACAATGGTGAATACGAGATTTGCATACGATGTGGAATATTAGATGGTTTGTGTCATATTAGCTTATGAAGGATTTGGTTGAATTTCACTGTAGTATGGTGACAATGATAGCATATGGGCGTTGTGAGTTATTGTTTGTCTTGGTCGTTGTCTTTGAGCCAAGTGGGTGAGGCTGTTAATGATAAGTTGATTGCACGATTATGTGGTGTATTGGTTTCAGTTCAAGGTATATTGGCGGATCAATTATGATCTGCAGAGGTGGAGTATGAGAATGACTCGAGTGATGGGAATTTTTGATACATGTTGTAAGGTACTCTATGGGTAAAGGGATTTTATTGAATGATTGAGTTGAAGTTGAAAAAGGTGTAGTGTGTGCAATGTAGGAATTTGCTTGTTGCTTCGAATGTGTGGACTACTTCCTAGTATGTTGGTGTGTAAATGGGGTCAGGTCGTTTGATATGTTTGATCAGTTTAATTGAGATTTGTGTAGAGTAGATGACTCTTGAGAATAGTTCTGATGGATTCAAGGTTATACGTAACAATTGGGAATTTTCAAGGTGTGCATTTGGCTAGAACTGAGATTTGTGTTAGAGTGTGTCAGGACTTGTGGCATTTCTACATTTTCATGGACTCTACATATCAGTATCAGGAAAGTGAAGGTAATGGCTTTAGATTCGCAGGAAGTCTCTTCAGGGTAAGTATTTTGAATGTGGTACTTTTGGGGATATTTGAGAGGATATTCAGCGGCTTACGAGCCTTAGACGGTACAGTCTTATGCTTGGGTCACACGTGGTGAGTCTAGGTTGAGAATTGCGGTATTATGGCAAGCAGGAGTATCAATTCGAAGGTAAGTCAGATGGAACTTGGATAAATAGGACAACTTTGTAGTAGGTCGGATCGGCATGGTAAGGGATATGATTAGTTCCTTGGGTGTTTATGAGGCGATGAGTTTTTATAGGTGTTTCTTAGAAATGCTCTTGGATTTTTGGTGGCCTGCGTAGCCTGGTTGAGTAAGAAGGATTCAGTCCTGATGGTTTGGTGTTGTACAAATCGGATTCAGATAGTTCCTGATGGGTTCTACCACAGTTAGAGATCTATATTTTCTACTGGCGTGAGGTGCAAGTGATGTATGGTGATTTTGCTTCTAAATGGGATCAAATGGAAAGTTCTTGGCTAGTTGGGTACGTAGTAGCTTGTGGTTCGAAATGGATTAGGAAGTTATCATATTTATCATAGGATGGTGTGGTATATGAAATATATTGTGTAGGGTTGAGATTTGCATGTGTGAGGTCACAGTTCAGATCTTGAAGGAAGGTCATAAATTTTTAGGCAGCATGAACAATTTCAGATGACTAGGTAAATGATATCACTACTTGGTGCGGCTTAATGAGGGTATACATTTCAGAAAGAGCAATGTGTTTGAGTTAAGGGTACTTCATTGGTATCGCGGCGCTCTCTTGTTGGATCGACTGCTGATATTCAAGTTTGCTTGGTGGCACAGAAGAATTATAGGAGTATCTCTCGTGGAATGATTCAATATTAGAGGTGTGTGATATATTCGAGCAGTGGAGTTGGGATCATATATGGTAATTCGTGCGCTTTATGGACTTCGAGACTGAGAGTTCTAATAAATAGATTATTTTGTGGTTGTGTACTATGAGGATGCGAGCAAAGCTAGTCCGATGTTAGTAAATGCCATCATTCAGTCATTGTGAACCTTCAGAGAGTTATCTATCTATTGTGGGTGACCAGAGTTGATTTAGGGTTATTGGTAGGCCTAGTATGAGTGTGTGTTCTGCACCGGGTTGGAATTATTGACTCCGAATTTCTATTGTTGAGGGATGTACCATTCGATTGTCATTGAGTTTATTCATATTCCAGAGTGATTTATGAGTTACCCTTCGATGTTGTAAGAAGTGGTAATTGTTGGTTATATGCACATATAGTGCGGATTTATTTGAGCTTTATTGCGGGATTGGGGCGTATCAGTTATGTTCTTTCGGGTTCGTGTGGCATGGTAACGTCTAATTCCCCCATGGTTATGGAAATGCACCTTGAGTACTTAATGTCGAATTGCACATGGTTATTGATTTTGAGCAAGGTGGCTTGAAGTATTTCATGTGGACCAGTGTTTGGATGGGATCACGCATTGTAGTGGAGTTATGTGGAGGTATGATCCTTGGTGTCAGATTCGTGTGTTTTAATTTGCGATGTATGCCAGGCTTGTAGCATGGTGTTGTGATGGTAATTGTTGATAGCATGATAGTCCTCTCATGTGAATCTTTTCTATGATTTGAGATCGTGGGATGTTGCTAGTTTCTATGTGTTTCTTTCATCATCGGCAGCATATGAAAGTGTTAGAGCGGGGCATTGCTTGATAAGAGGTTATGTACCGGTATTGGGTTGTTTTGAGCAACTATTGTGATTCAGAGTTATCGCTATGAGTGTTCGATTCATGCGTATATTATGTAATTACATCTTGGCTTACAGATATGGCTTGATACAACGTGTTCAGACTTATTCAGTTTATAGTTGTGGAATTTTGATCTTGCAAAGTATTTCAGAAGTGGGAATTTGGTTCTAAGATTTATTGGTCAAGTTGAATTGTGAAATTTCAGCTATGTTGTGTTATCAGACCTATATGGGGTAGGATGACGTGGGATCACCCCAGGTATGTGCATGGTAAGGTTATTCAGAAATTTTGATGGTTTTTGGGAACAACTATGGGCACGTTCGAGGACGAACGTATGCTTAAGTGGGGGATAATGTAACGACTCGATCGGTCGTTCCGAGAGTTCTAGCCCCGTTTCCCCCATTTCTGCTTCATTATATGTAGTTCAACTCTTTCATGTTGTGTTAGGTTTATTGGTTCGGGTTCGGCGTGATTTTGGAGAGAAATGAGACACTTAGTTTCTTAAGTTGGTTATTTAGTTGGAAAAGTCAACCGAAAGTTGACTTATGGGTAAATGATCTCGAAATTTGGTTTTTATGATTCAGAGAGCTTTGTTAGGTGATTTTAGACTTAGGAGCGTGTTTGGAATGTTATTCAGATGTCCGTGGTAGAATTAGGCTTGAATTGGTGAAATTGGATTTTTGGCGATTTTTGGTGTAATGACCCGACCGGTCGTTTTGAGCTCTAGCGCGTCGTTTGGTGGTTTGAGGTCATGAGTAGATTCATTCCAGTTATTACTTGTAGGCGTGGTCGGAGTTGAATTTTGGGAAGTTCGGGGTCAATTTGGAAAGAAAATTCTCATTTCGGAAGCCTTAAGTTGGAAGAATTGACTAAGATTGGATTTTTGAGTAAACGACCTTAGAATCAGGATTTGAAGGTTCCAGCAAGTTCGTATGTTCGGATCGGGCTTCGGATGGCCCGGGAGCATTTCAAAGCATATTGTGGAAGTCGGCATTTTAGAAGAAATTTCATAAGTCTGGGTTGAAGTGCATTTCATTGATGTTGATGTCCGTTTGGGATTATGAGTCTGGGAGTTGCTCCGTATGGTGATTCTGGTGTTGGGAGCGTGATCGGAAGTAAATTCGGAGGTCCGTAGGTCATTTTGGAGTCATTTGGAAAAAGTTAGAAATTTGAAGGTTTTAAGAAGTTGGACCGAAAATGGAAATTTTGATATCGGGGTCAGATTTTGATTCCAAAAGTTGGAGTAGGTCTGTAATGTCGAATATGACTTGTGTGCAAAATTTGAGGTCAACCGGACGTGATTTGATAGGTTTCGGCATCGAATGTAGAAGTTGGAAATTTTAAAGTTCATTAATCTTGAATTGGAGTGAGATACATGATTTCGGCGTTGTTTGATGTGATTTGAGANCACAAAAATGATTAACCATAAAATATATATATATATATATATATATATTTTAACATGGAAATTCATGGAAAATTAGTGAAAAAGGTTTTGGTAGAAAACCTAGAAATTAGTATTTTTGGATTTTCACCATGTAATAGGATGGGATTTGGAATAAATTATATATTTGAGTTCGTGAGGTTTTGGGTAATGTTTATCTTCAAAAATTTTTGAAATCCAGGCACGCGGGCCCGAGGGTGATTTTTATCGACTTTTCGAGCGGGGTTAGGAATTGTTATAAATTGGATTCTAATGGATATATGAGCATATATTAAATGGATTTGCGTAATTATTANTCGGTCGTTCCGAGAGTTCTAGCCCCGTTTCCCCCATTTCTGCTTCATTATATGTAGTTCAACTCTTTCATGTTGTGTTAGGTTTATTGGTTCGGGTTCGGCGTGATTTTGGAGAGAAATGAGACACTTAGTTTCTTAAGTTGGTTATTTAGTTGGAAAAGTCAACCGAAAGTTGACTTATGGGTAAATGATCTCGAAATTTGGTTTTTATGATTCAGAGAGCTTTGTTAGGTGATTTTAGACTTAGGAGCGTGTTTGGAATGTTATTCAGATGTCCGTGGTAGAATTAGGCTTGAATTGGTGAAATTGGATTTTTGGCGATTTTTGGTGTAATGACCCGACCGGTCGTTTTGAGCTCTAGCGCGTCGTTTGGTGGTTTGAGGTCATGAGTAGATTCATTCCAGTTATTACTTGTAGGCGTGGTCGGAGTTGAATTTTGGGAAGTTCGGGGTCAATTTGGAAAGAAAATTCTCATTTCGGAAGCCTTAAGTTGGAAGAATTGACTAAGATTGGATTTTTGAGTAAACGACCTTAGAATCAGGATTTGAAGGTTCCAGCAAGTTCGTATGTTCGGATCGGGCTTCGGATGGCCCGGGAGCATTTCAAAGCATATTGTGGAAGTCGGCATTTTAGAAGAAATTTCATAAGTCTGGGTTGAAGTGCATTTCATTGATGTTGATGTCCGTTTGGGATTATGAGTCTGGGAGTTGCTCCGTATGGTGATTCTGGTGTTGGGAGCGTGATCGGAAGTAAATTCGGAGGTCCGTAGGTCATTTTGGAGTCATTTGGAAAAAGTTAGAAATTTGAAGGTTTTAAGAAGTTGGACCGAAAATGGAAATTTTGATATCGGGGTCAGATTTTGATTCCAAAAGTTGGAGTAGGTCTGTAATGTCGAATATGACTTGTGTGCAAAATTTGAGGTCAACCGGACGTGATTTGATAGGTTTCGGCATCGAATGTAGAAGTTGGAAATTTTAAAGTTCATTAATCTTGAATTGGAGTGAGATACATGATTTCGGCGTTGTTTGATGTGATTTGAGACCTCGAGCAGGTCCGTGGGATGTTATGGGACTGGGTCGTGTGATTGGACGGGGTCCCGGGGGCCTCAAGTGTGTTTCCGGGTGGTTTCAGATTATTTTGGGCTGTTTTGAAATGGTTGATGTTGGTGTCTGGTGTTGTTCTTCGTGTTCGCGGGGATCTCCTCGCGTTCACGAAGAAGGATTTGGCTTCAGGGACTTTGTTCTTCGCGTTCGCGAAGGGTACCTCGCGTTCGCGAAAAAGAAAAATCTCTGTTGCGCAGGCCTGAATACACAGGCTCATATCTCACAATCTACAAGTAATTTGGAGATTATATAAAAATGAAAGTTGTATAACTTTGTGTCTAGTTTCTAAAAATGTAAACCATTTAGCATTTGGATTTTTTACAAAGAGTTATGTCTGGTACACTACAGGGTGTACGGGAAGATGAAGAAGAAATTTGTGTTGCACATGGCTTACTTTATAAGCTTATATCTCGAAATCTATAAGGAATTGGGAGAATACCAAAACATGAAAGTTGTAGATCTTGCAGTATAATTTTTATAAAATTAAACCATTTGTCTTTTGGAGTTTGTTTCAAAAAGTTATAACTATTCTACTAGAGTTTTTCTGAGAAGAGTTTGGAATTGCCTTTCGAGATTTTTTGTTCTTCGCAAACGTGAGGGTAGGCCTGCGAACGCGAAGAGGACTTGCCTGGGAGTGTTTAAAAAAAAAGGGTTAGGCTCATTTCATCTCATTTCCTCCATGGGAGACGACCTAGGGGTGATTTTGGAGCTCCATCTTCATCATCTATGTCAAGGTAAGTGATTCNATATATATATATATATATATATATATTTTAACATGGAAATTCATGGAAAATTAGTGAAAAAGGTTTTGGTAGAAAACCTAGAAATTAGTATTTTTGGATTTTCACCATGTAATAGGATGGGATTTGGAATAAATTATATATTTGAGTTCGTGAGGTTTTGGGTAATGTTTATCTTCAAAAATTTTTGAAATCCAGGCACGCGGGCCCGAGGGTGATTTTTATCGACTTTTCGAGCGGGGTTAGGAATTGTTATAAATTGGATTCTAATGGATATATGAGCATATATTAAATGGATTTGCGTAATTATTAGCTAGTTTTGGGGCGTTGTGCATCAATTTGAGTCATCGGACGGGCTTGGAAGCCGGTTATGAATCTTCAGAGCGAGATAAGTCTCCTTTCTAATCTTGTAAGAGGGAATTATCCCCATAGGTGAAATAATTAAATATGTGCTACCATTTGTGGGGGCTACGTACGCACGAGGTGACGGGAGTTCGTGCGTAGCTATTATTATGCTTATGTCCGGGTAGTCTAGGACCCAAAAGCATGTTTTATTTATCGTACTTGTAACCTTATTGATGAAATTAAAAATGATTAAACCTTATCGAACTTGGAAAATGAATTTCTTGAAAATATTTAAATACTATCTTCGTGGCCATTAAAAGAGAAATTGTAATTTTTCTTGGGTAATTGTTTTCCCGATGTATTCGGGGTGGACTGTTTGAATGTGTATGCTTATGTGTGACCGCTTCACAATTTATATTCCGCGAGCGGAGTGATTTATTCCACTAATCTCATGGGAGCGGGCCGTACGCCACAGTAGGTTAATAGATGCATCTATGGTTTGCGTCGTTCGACCCTTCGGCAATCCACAATTTACATTTATGTTGGTTAGGGTCGTTCGACCCTCGGAATTTCCTGCGCATGATACTTGCTGGATACCATCTATGATTTGAACTGTTTAATTTCTTAAGATATAAGTTTTTAACTGAGATGACGCAAATTGGGATTTATAATTTATGGAACAAATTGTATTTTCCTGCTGTTATATGTTGTTTAATGATAACATCCATGTTTGACATCACACTTGATTATATTAATTTGACCTTTAGTAAGTGTCAAAGTCGACCTCTCGTCACTACCTCTTCGAGGTTAGGCGGGATACTTATTGAGTACACATTATTTTCGTACTCATACTACACTTGCTGTGCATTTTATTGCACAGGTACATGTATATCTAGTGGCCTCGCTTGGCGCCGTGGCATGGTTGATATGCGGACTTAGGCGAGCTGCACCATCTCAAGACGACCCGCAACCACCAGAGTCTCCTTCAGAATATTGAGTTGTACTTTCTTTACTGTCCCATTGTATTCTGGACGGTCATTGTATTTCATTTGGTTTTCCATAGAAATTTCTCATGCGCTTGTGACACCGGGTTCTGGGATGATTTTGGGATGTATTTGTTAATTGAATTTTTAAAACCTCATTATTTACTCAGTAAATTTTATTGATCGTTATAAAATGAAATGAAAAGTAACAATTTCAAAAATACTAAAATAGAAATTTTAATTATAGTGTTAGCTTGCCTGACAGTGGTGTCCGACGCCATCACGACCTTAATGGATTTTGGGTCGTGACATTCGGTCGGCAGTGGAGAATTAGCTATCGGGTTGGAATGGAATTCCGGGAGTTGGAATAGGTTTGTAGTGTCATTTATGATGTGTGTGCAAAATTTCATGTCAATCGGACGTTGTTTGGTTGGTTTCGGCATCGTTGGCGAATTTCGGAAGTTTAGAAATCCTTAGGCTTGGATTCGGGGTTAATTTGGTATTTTGAGGTTGTTTTCGGTGATTCGAAGGCTGTTGTTTCGGAAGAGTTGGAGAAGGCTGTTGGAAAAATTTATTCTACGCGATCGCATGGGGAAGGCCGCGATCGCATAGGGTATAAGAAGGGCTGGTAAATTTTGTTCATCGCGAATGCGAGGCATAGGCCGCGTTCGCATAGAGTGATCTGGGCAGAAGTATTTAAACCCCTCCTTCGCGAATTTCAGTTCATTTTTCACCATTGTTGAGCGGTTTTGAAGGTTTTTGAGAGGAATTGAAGAGGGAATCAAAGGGAAAAACTTGGAGGTAAGATTTTTGATTTCAATACTCGATTCTATGTTGATTTCTGAGTAACTAAACCTGAAATTAGTGGATTTCAAACCCAAAAATTGGAGAATTAGGGCTTATGATTTGGAGACTTTTGATTGAGGATTTGAGGGGCCATTTGAGGTCATATTTTGATGTTCTTGGTATGTACGGACTCGTGGGAGGATAAGGATTCTTGTGATGTAAGTTTTATCGGATTCTGATATGTGGGCCCGGGGGCCGGGTTTGAGCCAAATTCGGAATTTTTGGTCTAATTTGATAATTTTCATGTGGAATTCATTCCTTTAGAATATATTGATGGTATAAATATGATTTTTACTAGATTTGGAGCAATCAGAGGTCGATTCGATGGGCAAGAGCATCACAGATTAGTATTCGGGCCGGTTTGAGGTAAGTAACGATTGTAAATCTAGACCGGAGGGTATGAAACCCCGGTATTTCGTATTGTTTTGATAAATGAGGTGACACACATGCTAGGTGACGAGCGTGTGGGCGTGCACTGATAGGGATTGTGATTTGGTCCGTTCCGTGGTGACTATTAAGCCGCGTGTTTGATTTTAAAATCATATGATATCCTGTATTTTAGAGGTTTATATTATATTATGGGCTGTATGCCATATTTGGGTCTTGTGCCGACCTGTTTTGACCCTCAGGGGTATTGTTCCCACTATTCTCACACTATTCTTGATAGAAAAAATTATGAACTCAGTCATGCTTTATATCTGTTGTTTTTTATCACTATTATCCCCCTATTTTTGAATACTGAGAGTTATCTTGGGCTGAGTCCAGTGAGTTGTGATGAGATTGCCCGAGTGGCTTGTGAGGGTGATCGAGTGAGGTCGAGAGCTAAGTTTGTGAGGATAGTTATGGATCGGGCTGCACACCGCAATAATGTATATATATTGGATCGGGCTGCACGCCGCAACAGATATTATGTGGATCAGGCTGCACGCCGCATCGATATAGTGCTTGGGTTGAAGGAGCCCCTCCAGGAGTCTGAACACCCCCAGTAAGCGCAGTCAAATATTATGGATCGGGCTGCACGCCACAGCGGGTACTATTATATGGATCGGGCTGCACACCGCAGCGGGTTACTATTATGGATCGGGATGCATGCCGCAGCGAGTTACTATTATGGATCGGGATGCACGCCGCAACAGGTTATTAAATGGATCGGGCTGCACGCCGCAGCGGTTATATATGGTACCTGTTGAGGAGAGTGCTGAGTGTGAGCATTGACCTATGAGAGTAGAGTCACGAGTGACTGAGAGGCTTGCCTGAGAGGCTTATTCGTGAGTGACACTGTGCCCGAGCGGTTGATATTTTACGAAACTACTGTTTTCACTCTTCTTTACACTGAGCCTCAGTTGAAAAATGTTGAACAAACGTTTATACGAATTATAAAATGGAAAACTAGAGTTTTTATGAAATATTTAGAATTTGGATTTCTAACTTGAGTTTAATCACTTATATTGTTGCTTATTATATGGCTTTTACATGATCTTTAAAAATGCTCGTCACTGCACTCAAGTCTTTAGTTATGGTTGTACTTACTGAGTTGGCGTACTCACGTTACTCCCTGCACCTTGTGTGCAGATTCAGGTACCGGGGCAGAGCGATAGTTGAGCTACCCCAGTTGGAGCATTGTTCGGAGATTGCGAGGTAGCTGCTCGACGTCCGCAGCCTACTTTTTCTCCTTTCTACTCTGTCATTTTACTTTACTTCCCAGACTTGTTGTAGTAGAGAATTATTATTATACTGTATCACTTCTTAGATGCTCATGACGATTGACTCCAGATGTTGGGGCTGTGTTTAGACGTTCTGATCATTTTTATTTTTTTGAAATGTTTAAAAGTGGAAATTATTATGAAACATAGGATAATTTATGTATTAAATATGAACCTTATGATATTTTCAGTAAATTTGGTTAGCCTAGTACCACGATAGGCGCCATCATGGCCAATTTAGATTTGGGGTCGTGACAGTTAAACAACTTCTAAACTGTTTAAAAAACTCATGTAATTGTGATTGCACAGTCCCACGCCTAGGAAAACCTTAGGTAATTGGTCTCTATAAACCGAAAATTGCGTGTTAATTGTGTTTACTGCTTAAAGTCCAGCAGGTCTTAAAATCAATAGGCAAACTGATTAGGACCCTGCCATTGCATTATGACACAGTGTTGCATGTTTTGTTTATTAATGTTCACTTAGATACCCTGTCTTAGGATCCTTTCTCTAATAAAAAGTTGCCTTTGTCTGTGTTTAGAGACGTGCTATTTATTTGCATTATGTGTGGAGATGAATCTGAGCCTCTTAACTACTTTTGTCACTTATGTGCTAGTCCTACTTGTTCTTGCTTGTTGACTAGTTTTACCTTTTAAAACCATAGGGGTTTGTCTAGAACTGCCAGTATATTAGAGGTCCTAAACTCCTCCGGGACCACAAAGAAGGGACGGGTAACAACACGCTTAGAGCTCGTTAAACAAAACTCGCTTAATAACCGCTAAGGGGTGGGACAATGGGTAGATAAGGATATGATGACATGTACGCTAATGCGACGTGTAGTCCCTCATTGAGGAATGATTACCGGGCATTGTACAGATGTGATCCTATAGGATAAACAACTTAGGACCTCCCTTATCCTTTACATATGTGTGCTTAGACAGCTAATATGTTAAGTCCTTTATTTGTTTATACATGTGTGCTTGGAATGCTAATCTGTTAAGACCTTTATTTGTTTACATATGTGTGCTTAGACTGTTTACTTGCTGCTTGAATGAATTCACAAAGTTGTTTGGTCGGGACCCACAGTTGTGGACTTTGAGGGGTGCGTAACACCTTCCCCTTGAAGTAATTTCAAGCCCTTAACCAATCTCTAGTTATGCATTTAGTGTTATGAATGACCCTTAATAGGTTCCCTAACGCACATCAATTCGTTAGGTAGCGACTCTTCGAACTCATTATACCCCTTTCCCAAAGGGAAACGAGTTGTCCCAATAATGTCGAAAACCCTGACCAATCCGAAAAAGAGATGGAAAAAGGGGGGTGCCACACTTATTTTGGTGATCACTGTCCATATTGTGGAGGACCACACTTGTGGAAAATTGTGAATCCCAATCTTTTGCGTGGAATATTTGTAATGTGTGTGGTTGTCAATGTGGCCATTGGGATGATTGTCTTAATACTTTTTACCCTTCCCTGAGTCCTTATTATGATGTTTATAATAATGTTTATGAGTTTGATAGGAGCAATGAAGTGGAGGATGAGGAACGTGTTGCCCGTATTATGGACATGGTGAGGCAAGTAGCCGAGCAACAAGATGAAATTCGTAAAAAGACTGCCTTAGCAATAAAAGACTGCAGGCTAGAAAGGAAGAATTAATGACCAATTTTCAAGAAGAACCCCAACTCGACGAAGAAAGCGAGTTACCACTAGAAGATAACTTTGAAGAAGCAGATATCATGAGCCAATCTTGGCTTGAGGAACAAGCTCAACTGGCTCAATTAAATAAAAATGTTGAGGCGTTTGATTCCCTACAACCAATATTTGTAGATACTGACCAACTTGTGGAGCGGAAAGAGTAATTTCAACTTTTTAACCAAAATATTATGAATGATGCCAAGATAAGGAAGTGTGGTAAAGTTAGGATGTCAAAAGTGAAGCGATTCTAGAGTTAGCATTGGACCTCATTCTAAATACTTTTCAACATTGTGTTTGGTTGGTGACACGAGAATTGATCCATTCGAGCATATGGAGGAGTCAATGGATGACAAACAAAGTGAATATATTATGAAATTTGTGATGCCAAGGAGACAAAATGACTTACCTCACTTAAGGGCCAAGAAGTGCAAGATGTGATATCTATTGCTTGATTTCTCTATTTTCACACCAATATCCCAAGAACGTGACATAAAAGTTGATGCGAAATTGGGGGCACAATTTATATCCATAAAGTGGAGAAAAAAGTGGTAGTGTCGTGCCATGACTATAAATAAGGCGCTTGTTGGGAGGCAACCCAATTCTACTATTTTTCTTATTGTGTTGTTTTTTTGTGTGTTATTTTTGTGTTTTGTAGGAGTAACAGCATGGATAAAGCCAATAGGCGTGTGCGAAATCGAGAAGGTGGTTGAAACTAAGTGTGAGGTACCCGCACAAAGGATCATGCATGGGAGAAGTCTGAGTATCCCATGAGCTGCTAATACTTCGGCCTTTGGCCTACCAAAGAGTCTCTTTTACCCTCTTGTTATTTATTGTATGCATTGAGTACATTGCACAATTTTAAGTGTGGGGTGAGGAGATTGTTTGGGTGATTTTCTGTGCTATCCTGGCTTAATTGTAGTATTCTTTCTGTCACGACCCCAAATCCTAAACCGTCCGTGATGACGCCTATCATGGAACTAGGCTAGCCAACATATCACATGTTCACAAATTCTTTTAAGATCCCATTTCCAAAATCTGAGCATTTCATAAATATACAGACACTACTGAATAAAGTAGGTCATCATAATACAATACTTCCATCCCCAAAACCCGGAGCCAACGTGTCATGAGCATCTAGAAGAATAAGTCATCATATACTGTCAAAATACAAAACCTCTAAATGAAATGAAGATACAACAGGGAGGGAAAAACAGAAATGCTGCGGACGCTGGACAACTACCTCTATATCCTGCAAATTTGGCTCCGCTGCAGAATAAAGGCTAATGATCGATGTCTGCTCCTGAATCTGCACACAAAGGTGCAGGGAGTAATGCGAGTACACCAACTCATTAGTAATGAAAATAAATCAGGTCTGAGCATCAAGAACACATAAAACAATGTCATCAAACCACAAGAGGCACAACCTTACTTTCAAATAGTATAACATAGATGTATGAAATCGTCATGCCTTAAAAAAATAAACTTCCGAAAAACCCTTTAAAAATATATATTTTTCAACAACTTCAACCGAAAGGTCTAGTATAGAAATGAAATGAATCATATCGAGGCCCCTCGGGAAAAACATATTCCATAAGCTTAGAGTGAAAGTAGTAAAATCATTAATAGCCCCTCGGGCAAAAACATGTATCATAACCAGCCCCTCGGGAAAAAACATGTATCATAACCAGCCCCTCGGGCATGCCTCACAGTCACTCATAATCAGTCACTCAGCACCTTACAGTCACTCATACCTCCTAATCACTCGTCACTCGGCCCTCGACACTCGACACTCGACACTCGGCACTCGCACTCAGTAGGTACCTGCGCTCACTGGGGGTGTGTACAGACTTTGACTTTGGAGGGGCTCCTTCAGCCCAAGCTCTAAATAAACAGCCAAATCATGGCATCAATCACTCTCAGGCTCTCGGCCTGTCTCATATCATAAATATCCTCACAACATTGGCCCTCGGCCGCACTCAGTCAGACACTCTCAACATGCCACTCGGGCCATAAATAAAACGGGATTCTCGACCCAATTAGTATTTCATTACAAGAAATCGTAATATCATCAAATAGGAGTGTCAACAATTTCACAAGAAAGACTGAGTGTAAAATCATAATTTCAAAGTAGTGAGAATATCAGAAAAATAGCCCTCAAGGGTTAAAACAGATCGGCACTAGGCCCAAAACATGGCTTACAGCCCAAATATTACACAACTCTTTAGAACATAATTTAACATAAGGTTTGAGAAAATATGCAACTCATTAGTTGTCGGGGAGAGGACCTAATCCAATCCAAATGTCAGTACGCGCCACATACTCGTCATCCGACATGTGCGCCATTCTAAAAACAGTAAGAAATACGACGTCCGGGGTTTCATACCCTCGGGACAAGATTTATAGCCATTACTTAACTCTACCGGGCCGCGACACTAGTCTGCAATGCACTTGCCCCTCAAATTGCCTCCCGACTGCTCCGAATCTAGCCAAAACCAGTTTAACATCATCAAAATATAACAAAGGAACTCAACCCAATCGAAAATTATCAAATTAAACAAGAATCTCGAAATTCCACCAAACCCGATCCCACGTCTCGGAACTCGATAAGTTTTACATCACTAGAAACCTCGTCCTCCCACGATTCTACTCAAACCAAAATCATCAAAATCGGGTCACAATTGACCACCCAAAACCTCAAAAGAATTTCCAATTCTCCACCCCCTTCTTCCCAACCTTTTCCTACTCAAATCCTTAAATTTTCAAGCCTAATCCGAATAAAATAGCATAGGAACGATGTTATCAACCAAAGAACTTACCTTTGCTGAAGAATCTTGAATTTCCCTCTCCAATTCGCCTTCAAAGGACTCCTCCCGCATGCAAATTGATGAAAAATAAGAATTTCTCGCGGAGGGTCCTTTTATACTATTTTTGCCCAGTCATTTCCGCTCCTGCGGAATTTTAGCCGCACCTGCGGTCCCAGGTGAGCACCTGCGGAATTTCACTTAACGGGCCAAGCCCGAGCCTGCGACCTTTTCTCCGCACCTGCGGCTTCGCAGGTGCGACAAATCCATCGCACATGCGGACCACTCCCCACTCAGCCAAATCTCGCACCTGCAGAGCCCAGTCCGCTTCTGCGGAACCGCACCTGCGGCTCCCTTTCCGCAGCAACAACAAATTTACCAAAGTCACTCCAAACTTTCTCTCAACCATCCGAAATAAATCTCGAGCTCCTCGGGGCCCCAACCAAACATACCAACACACCCCCTAGCATTATTCCTACTTATTCGAGCCTTCAAAACACCAAAAAAAACACGAAAACACCAAATTTACATCAAATTCAAGCCTATGAACTTTGAAACTTCTAAATTTTTCCAACTACGCCGCAACCAAAACACCTCCGATTGACATGAAATTTTGCAGACATATCCAAAATGACATTACGAACCTGTTCCAACTTCCGGAATTCCATTCTGACCTCGATAGCCTATTTTCCACTGCCGACCGGAAATCGCCAAAAACTAACTTTCGCCAGTTTAGGCCTAATTCTACACCGGACATCAAAAAAATATTCTGAACACACTCCTAAGTCCCAAATCACCTAACGAAGCTATCCGAGCCATAAAATCCGCATTCTGAGCTTGTTTACCAATAAGTCAACTCTCAGTTGACTTTCTCAACTATTAGGCTACTTTAAAAGGCTAAATGCCTAAACTCTCACCATAACCACTCCGGACCCAAACCAACTGATCCAACACATCAAAAACAAAATAGCGATATATAACAAATGCAAAAATAGGGGAAACGGGGTAAATCTCACGGAACGACCGGCCGGGTCGTTGCATCCTCCCCCTCTTAAACAAACGTTCGTCCTCGAACGGGTCTAGAAACATACCTGGAGCCTCGAATAAGTGAGGATATTTGTCCCGCGTCTCCCGCTCAGTCTCTCAGGTGGCATCCTCCACCGGCTGCCCTCTCCACTGAACCTTCACTGAAAATTTATCCTTAGACCTCAGCTTCCTGACCTGTCGACCCAAAATAGCCACTGGCTCTACCTCATATGACATATCACCCTCGAGCTGAACCATGCTGAAGTACAAAACATGGGAAGGGTCACCAACATACTTCCGGAGCATCGAAACATGGAATACTGGATGAATACTCGATAAACTGGGAGGCATAGCAAGCCCATAAGCCACCTCCCCAATCCTCTGAAGCACCTCAAATGGACCAATGAACCTAGGACTCAGCTTCCCTCTCTTCCCGAATCTCATAACACCCTTCATGGGTGACACCTTCAGCAACACCTTATCCCCAACCATACATCTCAAACCTTCCGGTCCGCATAACTCTTCTGCCTAGACTGCACCGTGCGAAGCCGCTCCTGAATCAACTTTGCCTTACTCAAAGCATCCTGAACCAAGTCTGTGCCCAATAGCCTAGCCTCACCCGGCTCGAACCAACCAACCGGAGATCTGCACCTCCTACCATATAAAGCCTCATACGGAGCCGTCTGAATAATCGACTGATAGCTGTTATTATAAGCAAACTCCGCTAGCGGCAGAAACTGATCCCATGAACCACCAAATTCAATCACACAAGCACGCAACATATCCTCCAAAATCTGAATGGTACGCACTGACTGCCTGTCGGTCTGAGGATGAAACACTGTGCTCAACTCAACCTGAGTACCCAACTCTCTCTGCACGGCTCTCCAAAACTGAGATGTGAACTGACTGCCTCTGTCGAATATGATAGAAACTGGAACCCCATGCAATCTGACAATCTCCCTAATGTAAATCTCAGCTAACCTCTCTGAAGAATAAGTAGTACCAATAGGAAGGAAGTGCACGGACTTGGTCAGCCGATCCACGATAACCCATATAGCATTAAACCTCCTCGAAGTCCGCGGGAGTCCAACTACGATTTCTTGGTGATCCCTCCCACTTCCACTCTGGGATATCAAACTTCTGAAGCAATCCACCTGGTCTCTGGTGCTCGTACTTGATCTGCTGATAGTTGAGACACCGAGCCACAAATTCAACAATATCCTTCTTCATCCTTCTCCACCAATAATGCTGCCTCAAATCCTGATACATCTTCGCGACACCCGGATGGATGAAATACCGTGAACTATGAGCCTCTGCTAGAATCAAATCTCAAAGCTCATCTACATTGGCACGCAAATCTGGCCCTGCATTCTCATGACCCTATCATCACTAATAACCACATTCCTGGCATCACCGCGATGGACCCTGTCCTGAAGAACAAGAAAATGTGGATCATCATACTGGCGTGCTCTAATCTGATCGTAAAAAGAAGACCTGGAGGCTACACAAGCCAACACCCGCAGGGGCTCTGATAGATCAAATCTCACCAACTGACATGCTAAGGCCTGAACATCAAGGGCTAATGGCCGCTATGCTACTGGAAGGTAGGCCAAACTCCCCAAACTCTCTGTTCTACGACTCAAGGCATCGGCCACTACATTGGCCTTCCCCGAATGATATAAGATAGTGAGGTAATAATCCTTGAAGAGCTCTAACCATCTCCTCTGACGCAAATTCAAGTCCTTCTGCCTCAGTAGATACTGCAAACTACGATGATCAGTGAAAATCTCACACTGCACTCCATACAAATAATGCCGCCAAATCTCCAAGGCATGAACAATGGCAGCTAACTCAAGATCGTGCACTGGATAATTCTTCTCGTGTACCTTCAACTGTCTGGACGCGTAGGCAATCACCCTACCGTCCTGCACCAATACCGATCCCAATCCAACTCTAGACGCCTCATAATAAACTGTGTAAGAACCCAAACTAGCAGGCACAACTAGTACTGGAGCTGTAGTCAATGCTGACTTGAGCTTCTGAAAGCTCTCCTCACACTCATCAGACCATCTGAATAGAGCACCTTTCTGGGTCAATCTGGTCAAAGGCGAAGAAATCGAAGAGAATCCCTCCACAAAGCGATGGTAATAACCTGCCAAACCAAGGAAACTCCTAATCTCTGTAGCTGAGGACGCTTTGGGCCAACTTTTCACTGCCTCTATCTTCTTTGGATCAACATGAATCCCCTCATTGGGCACCACGTGCCCCAAGAAAGCTACCGAACCAAACCAAAACTCACACTTGGAGAATTTCGCATAAAGCTTCTCCTCCCTCAACCTCTACAACACAACTCTCAAATGTTGAGCATGCTTTTCCTGGCTACGAGAATAAACCGGGATGTCATCAATGAACACAATGACGAAGGAATCAAGATAAGGTTGAGACACGTTGTTCATCAATTGCATGAATGCAGCTGGGGAATTGGTCAGCCCAAACGACATAACCAAGAACTTATAATGACCATATATGGTCCTGAAAGTAGTCTTCGGAATATCAGAATCCCGAATCCTCAACTGATGATACCCAGATCTCAAATCAATCTTGGAAAACACTCTTGCTCCCTAAAGCTGGTCAAACAAATCATCAATGCGGGGCAAGGGATACCGGTTCTTCACCGTAACCCTATTCAACTGCCGATAGTCAATATACATACGCATGGACCCGTCCCTCTTCTTTACGAACAACACCGGTGCACCCCAAGGTGACACACTAGGACGAATGGACCCCTTATCCAGGAGCTCCTAAGGTTTCTCCTTCAATTCCTTTAGCTCCGCTGGTGCCATACGATATAGTGGAATAGAAATAGGTTGAGTGTCTAGCACCAGGTCAATACCAAAATCAATATCCCTGTCATGTGGCATGCCTGGCAGGTCTGCAGGAAACACAACCAGAAAGTCACGGACCACAGGAACTGAATCAATAGCGGGAGTCTCACCACCGACATCCCTCACAAAGGCCAAATAATATAAACACCATTTCTCAACCATGCACTGAGCCTTCAGGTAAGAAATCACCCTGCTAGGCATATACTCGGAAGAACCTCTCCACTCAACCCTCGGGCACCCCGGCAGCTAAGGTCACGATCTTAGCGTGACAATCAAGAATAACATGCCACGGAGATAACCAATCCATGCCTAATATCACGTCAAAATCGACCATGCTGAGTAACAGCAGGTCCACTCGGGTCTCCAGACCCCCAATAGATATAATGCACGATCGATACACACTATCCACAACAACAGTATCGCCCACCGGACTCGACACATGAACAGAGGTGAGTAGAGACTCATGGGGCATATCCAGAAAACCAGCAAAATATGAAGAAACATAGGAATATGTGGAACCAGGGTCAAATAAAGCCAAGGCATCACGGAAACAGACTGAGACAATACCTGTAATCACGGCATCTGAGGCCATAGCATCCGGCCTGGCTGGAAATGCATATATACGAGCCTGACCTCCCCCTCTAGGGCGGCCTCTAGCTGACTAACCACCACTCCAAGCTGCCTGGGCGGGTGGTGAAGTGACTGGAGCTGAAGTCAAGGGTTGGCCCCTCTGCTGAGAAGATCCACCGGAATGGCGGGGACACTGCCTCCATATGTGCCCGAACTCTCCACACTCAAAGCAACTCCCTAGAACTGGAGGCGGGGACTGATAGAAACCCCTAGCACCTGAACGGCCACTAGAAGGCTCATGCATAGAAGAACCCTGAACTGGGGGTGCTCGAGCTGCACTCTGAGCTGGGAGGGCACCAAATGAAGTGCGGCCTGTCTGAGAACCACGAGGACCCTGCCCCGAAGAGGCACCACTATATGCTGGACGGCCTGACCGAGGAGGCCTGAATAAACGACCCCTACCCTGCTGAAGCTTTCCCCTGAAGGGAGCACCACTAGAACTGCCCGAACTACGAGGCCTCTTGGCCTCCCTCTCCTCCCGCTCCTGGAGGCGAACAAACTCAATATCTCGGGCTATGTCAACAACCTGCTCGAATGAAGCACCCAATACTGTCTCCCGAGTCATAAGCAACCGAAGATGATACGAAAGACCATCCACAAACTTCCTCACCCTCTCCCTATCAGTAGGGACAATCTCAGAAGCATACCTAGCTAACTCGGAGAACCTCATCTCGTACTGAGTAACTGATAACTCTCCCTGGCACAGATGCTCAAACTGCCTGCGCTGCTCCTCTCTGTTGGACTGAGGAACATACTTCTCCAAAAATATCATGGAGAAGTGCCGCTAGGTAAGAGGTGCTGAACCAACCGGTCTACACCTATCGAGCGACTCCCACCATGTAAAGGCAGCACCCGCAAACTGAAATGTAGCAAATGAGACCCCACTGGTCTCCAAAATACCCGCGGTACGCAGTATCCTATGGCACCTATCTAGAAATCCCTAGGCGTCCTCGCCCTCTGTACCGCTGAAAGTCAGAGGCTGAAGTCTGCTGAACCTCTCCAACTTGCGCTGCTCGTCCTCAGGCATAGCAGGGACCACATAATCCTGAACTGGAGCAACTGGATGAGCTGGGGTTGCTCCCGGTGCCTGAATACCCTGTGCAGCCTGCTCAGGTGCCCGGGAAACTAGAGTCTGATTGCCTCCCCCGACCTGAGCTGTAGTGGCAGTAGAAGACATGGCAACGGCCTGAGCCAAACTGATGCATACTGTCAATATCTGAGACAGGGTCTCCTGAAGAACCGGAATAACCATAGGCACTGCTGGTGCCTGAGCCTGTTCTGCTGGGACACCATCGACGGGAGCCAGATCATAATCGATAGGGGGATCCTGAGGTACTGCCCCAGCTGCTGCACGGGTTGGCCCCTACCTCTACCACGGCCTCGACCTCTCGCTGGTCTAGCCGGAGACTGGTCACTCTGATCGGTGCGGCGTGTCCTCGCCATCTGTGAGAGAATGAGACAATGTAAGTTCAGATTTCATGAATCAATAGATCAGCAAGAAAGAGTTCAAGAAAGATAGAAATGTTTCCTTAAAGTTCGGCAGCCTCTCGAATATAAGTACATACGTCTCCGTACTGATCCGCAAGACTCTAGTAAACCTGCTCATGACCGTTGAGTCTTATGTAACCTAGGGCTCTGATACCAAACTGTCATGACCCCAAATCCTAAACCCGCCGTGATGGCGCCTATCGTGGAACTAGGCTAGCCAACATATCACATGTTCATAAATTCTTTAAAATCCCATTTCCAAAATCTGAGCATTTCATAAATATACAGAAACTACTGAATAAAGTAGTCTATCATAATACAATACTGCCATCCCCAAAATTCGGAGCCAACATGTCATGAGCATCTAGAAGAATAAGTCATAATATACTGTCAAAATACAAAACCTCCGAATGAAATGAAGATACAACAGGGAGGGAAAAACAGAGATGTTGCGGACGCTGGACAGCTACCTCTATATCCCGCAAATCTGGCTCCGCTGCAGAATAAAGGCTAATGCTCGATGTCTGCTCCTGAATCTGCACACAAAGGTGCAGGGAGTAATGCGAGTACACCAACTCAGTAGTAATGAAAATAAATCAGGTCTGAGCAGCAAGAACACATAAAATCAATGTCATCAAACCATAATAGGCACAACCTTACTTTCAAATAGTATAACATAGATGTATAAAATCATCATGCCTTAAAAAAATCAACTTCCGAAAAACCTTTTAAAATATATATTTTTCAACAACTTCAACCGAAAGGTCTAGTATAGAAATGAAATGAATAATATAGAGGCCCCTCGGGCAAAACATATTCCATAAGCTTAGAGTGAAAGTAGTAAAATCATTAATAGCCCCTCGGGCAAAAACATGTATCATAACCAGCCCCTCGGGCATGCCTCACAGTCACTCATAATCAGTCACTCAGCACCTCACAGTCACTCGTACCTCCCAATCACTCGTCACTCGGCCCTCGACACTCGACACTCGACACTCGCACTCAGTAAGTACCTACGCTCACTGAGGGTGTGTAAGACTCCGACTTCGGAGGGGCTCCTTCAGCCCAAGCGCTAAATAAACAGCCAAATCATGGCATCAATCACTCTCAGGCTCTCGGCCTGTCTCATATCATAAATATCCTCACAACATTGACTCTCGGCCGCACTCAATCAGACACTCTCAACATGCCACTCGGGCCATAAATAAAACAGGGTTCTCGACCCAATTAGTATTTCATTTCAAGAAATCGTAATATCATCAAATAGGAGTGTCAACAATTTCACAAGAAAGACTGAGTGTAAAATCATAATTTCAAAGTAGTGAGAATATCAGAAAAATAGCCCCTAAAGGGTTAAAACAGATTGGCACTAGGCCCCAAACATGGCTTACAGCCCAAATATTACACTATTCTTTAGAACATAATTTAACATAAGGTTTGAGAAAATATGCAACTCATTAGTTGCCGCGGAGAGGACCTAATCCAATCCAAAAGTCAGTACACGCCACATAATCGTCATCCGACATGTGCGCCATTCTAAAAACAGTAAGAAATATGACGTCCGGGGTTTCATACCCTCAAGACAAGATTTATAGCCATTACTTACCTTTACCGGGTCGCGACACTAGTCCGCAATGCACTTGCCCATTAAATTGGCTCCTTATTGCTCCGAATCTAGCAAAAACCAGTTTAACATCATCAATATATAACAACTCAACCCAATCGAAAATTATCAAATTAAACAAGAATCTCGAAATTCGGCCAAACCGAGCCCCGGGCCCACATCTCGGAACTCGACAATTTTTAGAACACTAGAAACCTCGCCCTCCCACGATTCTTCTCATACCAAAATCATCAAAATCATCAAAATCGGGTCACAATTGACCACCCAAAACCTCAAAAGAATTTCCAATTCTCCACCCCCTTCTTCCCAACCTTTTCCTACTCAAATCCTTAAATTTTCAAGCCTAATCCGAACAAAATAGTATAGGAACGATGTTAGAAACCAAAGAACTTACCTTTGCTGAAGAATCTTGAATTTCCATCTCCAATTCGCCTTCAAAGGACTCCTCCTAGCAACAACAAATTTACCAAAGTCACTCCAAACTTCCCGTCAACCATCCGAAACCAATCCCGAGCCCCTCGGGGCCCCAACAAAACATACCAACACACCCCCTAGCATTATTCCTACTTAGTCGAGCCTTCGAAATACCAAAAACAACACGAAAACACCAAATTTACATCAAATTCAAGCCTATGAACTTTGAAACTTCCAAATTTCGCCAACTACGGCGAAACCAACCAAAACACCTCCTATTGACCTGACATTTTGCAAACATATCCAAAATAACATTATGAACCTGTTCCAACTTCCGGAATTCCATTCCAACCTCGATACACTGCCGACCGGAGATCGCCAAAAACTAACTTTCGCCAATTCAAGCCTAATTCTACACCGGACATCACAAAAATATTCTGAACACACTCCTAAGTCCCAAATCACCTAACGAAGCTATCCGAGCCATAAAATCCGCATTCCGAGGTCGTTTACCAATAAGTCAACTCTCAGTTGACTTTCTCAACTATTAAGCTACTTTAAAAGGCTAAATGCCTAAACTCTCACCATAATCACTCGGGACCCAAACCAACCGATCCAACACATCAAAAATAGGATAGCGATATATAACAAATGCAGAAATAGGGGAAATAGAGTAAATCTCACGGAACGACCGGCCGGGTCGTTACACTTTCTTAGTATAGTGATTTTTCTAAAGAAAAATTTAAAAAAATGAAAAAAAAAGAATAAAAATTCATAAAATTTTGGACTTTTCCCAACGCTGGATCTTTTGGATAATTTTCTTGCGGGTTTAAGGTCCAATATATATATATATATATATATATATATATTGCTTCAAGTTAGTTTTATTTTAATAATAATCCCCCTTGGTTATTCTTTGTGCATAAGTTCTTTTCCATGGGATGTAGTTTAATAATAATCCCCCTTGGTGATTCGAATTGTGATGCTTGAGTAAAACAAATAGCCTCCTCTGTTATGCCTTTCTCGGTTGTTTGACTTGTAAGCTACATAGTGAAATATTGCTTAAAATTTCTCAACTATATGCGCTTGCTTGACTTGAGAGTTGAACAAAGTTGTCTTGATTGAGTCATGTGCAATGTGTGTCTTAGGATTTGTGATCTTCTGCTCTATCCTGCGTAGTCTAGAACTTGCCAGGGGTGTTAATCGAAGCGAAATCATTAAGTTGTCCTAGTCTAGGAGATGACGTAGGCATTTCTTGCTTGATCATAGATGTGCTTGTCACTTTAAAATAATTTTTTTGTTGCTAACCCCTTTGAGCCTATAGGTCTTTTCTTTGGCACCCACATTACAAGTCGTACCCCTATTTTGTTCTTTATTTGCGATTGTTACCTTTACCTCCTAAGGCTCTTAATCTGTAAAAGAAGTAAGGTGAGAGATTAGGGAGTAGCTTTCGAGTGGAACCATGGAATGGCCCTTAAGGTGCACTAAAGCTGTTAAAAAAGGGCATTAGTCGATGAACCTTAATGTATGGAGGGTGTGTAGAAAAGAAAAGAGAAAGAGAATAGTTCAAATAATGTATAAAAACACGCACCTCCCAATCTTACTAATTCGTGCTAGTAAAAATATAAAAGCACTTAATTGGAAAAAATGGCTATGTTGTATACGATTTGTGGCAAGCGAATTGGTTGAGAGGAATATGTGCTCGATTTGTGAGTGTAGTGTATTAAAGTGCTTAGGATGGTTAGTCACTCTTCCTAAGTGTATCCTACCCATTCCTTAGCCTACATTACAACCTTAAAGTCCTAATTGATCATAGATTTGGCTAGCTTAGATTAGTAGAGATTATGGTATGACCACGAGATGTACATGAATCCTTTATGAGACTGAGCGAATTTTGTTCAATTGTGTGATGTCCTTAAATTATCTAAGGCATACTTGAATGTGTGGACTATTCTATATTCACTCTTTTGTTTGTTGGTGAAGGTACATGATTTCATGAAGGATCGGTAATGTTGTACACATATCTTGTTGGGTGAGTGCGCGAGTTGAGGGTGCTTAGCAGTAACGAGTCGACTCTTGAGGTAGGGTGGTGATGGATAGGTTGTTTGAATTGAAATGTTATACTTGGGCATGTTTGAAATGGGAAGAATGTGAAATTTGTATGCTCATGCTTGATTGCCAATATCGATCATAGTCAAGGGCAGAATGTATGGTTAAAAATTGAAGTGCTCCTCTCTAATTGAGATGTGTACGTTGTTGGGGTGTAGTTGATAGTCCCATTGCTCGAGGACGAGAGTCTAAGTATGAGATATTGATATTTAGCTTAAAGTATATATATTTATATGTATATCGCCTCAAATTTTACTCGTGTTTCGTAGATTTCATATGTGAAATGTATTGATTTATGCTAATTTGTCGTGTTTTATATGTAGGAATCATCCGGAGGCAATATGGGGTGAAAGGCGCGCGATTAGAGCCAAAAAGGAGAAAAAAATTGAAAAGGGCCATTTGTAGCGCCAAAGGAAACATGGGGCGCTACCTGTGGCCCAGTTTCCAGAACCTCAAAAATCCCAATGCCAGGGCTAGCGCCCCACGCTACCCTGAGCGCTGGTGATGTGAAATCTCTCCTACTTTGCCCGGGACAAGGGTATTTTGGCCCAAGACCCCCCCCCCCCCCCCAACGCGTATAAAAGAAAGTCTAAACCTATTTTGGAGGGGGAGAACATATTTTTGAGAGGGGATATGTTACTTTGAGAGGAAAGCACAAGCACAGAACACTCAGGAGAAATGATTCTCAGTTTTTCTTCCTATCTCTTCCTTTAACTTTATAGTTTATTAGTTCTAGAGTTTTGGGTGCTACATGAACGTTGTAGTTTGAAGTTTGAATTATTCTTATTATTTTATCATATTAGTTTATTTATTCAATCTTGCACTTAATTGTTTGATTGCTTGATCACCAATTGAATACTATCTACGAATTTAGGATTGAACTTGGGAGAGGGAATTCTAGGTTGCATATAAGATTGAGTAAAGCGAGATCTTGAACCTGATTAAGGGGGAACGGATTTGCGGTTAGCATAGGAATATACCTAATCGCCTTACTTGGTATGGGAATTATTAATGCGTTCTTGTTAATCCTAATTCCATAGGAATATAGGCGTTATGTTAACTTGAATAGGCGAGTAGTATTCCAGGAAAAGGTTAAGAGTAATATTAACCCTGTCAACCAATAAACTAGATATTAATTTGACAATTTAAGTGGAAAATTCAACGGAATTGTTAGCTAACCCATAGCTATAGAATATCGTCTCTCATTAAATTCGTCTCTAATATTGCCGACTTATTTTCTTTAATTTCTTAGTTTTCGACTCTAGATTAGTTGTAGTTAATAATCTTTAGAAAAGTATTTAAATACATTAATTTCCTTTTTTTAATTTAGTAAATAGTTGATAACAAGTCCCTGTGCGTACGATATCTGAACTCACAATCCTATTTTACTTGTTGACCACGTATACTTGCATGTGCGTTTGGGAGCAACAGTTGGATTGTGTGTTCTTGAAAATGATCGAGAATATTCTTTGACTTTATATCTCAACTTTGAGGGAGTTCAGTGAAGATTAGAGTTGGTTTTGGTTGAAATTTCAAATTAAATCTCGAAGAGGAAGAAAATAAAATATACAAAATACATATAAAACACATACAATGACAGAATATGTATAAAGTTGTACGCAAATTGTATGAAAGTTGTGTGATGTTGTATGAACCAAAACATGACTTTACCTACGATGAACTCATGTTGAAAGATATATTAAATTTCTTATAAAAGTTGTATAATGAATTGTATGAAAGTTGTACGATGTTGTTTGTTTGAAGCATGACAACAAACTTTAACCGGTAAAGAACATACCTTGCATCTACTTCTGTGTTGTATCAATAATTTTTTGTTCCATCTTGATAGGATTTGTATGCTGCTTTTGAATTTATCTGCATTGCAATATTTTGAAATTATATGAGGTTTTCTTTGACGCTTGCATGTTTATGAATATATTTGTACTCCAGTTTAAAAATTTGAGATAAACTTCAATGGCCGTTAATGGCAGATTATTTGTTAGAGAGAATTATAGCAATTTGTAGCTTGTTAATTATGTATATCAATGCCAAATACAATATGCTTTTACGATAGTAGAAAATTGTGGCTGAATTTATCGATTTTTGATGTTATATGTAGTTATTATTAATGGTAGATTTATGAAACTTATGAGTCGTAACCAGTTGGGTGTTTCGAAACTCAGTTGAAATTGACTTGGAAAAGCTAAATCCAAAATTTGAAGCAATTCGAAGGAAGATTGAACTAGAGTCGTAGAATTTATCTTTTTTTGATACTATAAAGTGATCGTCAATGGCAGATCTCATTAAGGAGAGAAGTATGGTATATTCTAGGTGCAAATATTGTGTTACTTCAGTAAACCCCTGATTGTATACAAATTGTAAAATATACCAAGATATTGTTTGAAAACATGAAACCAAGATAAATCGTATAAATAATTTCTTAATTTCATATATAAGCAAACCCCCCTATTTTATAGTAGAAATGGCGTGGGATAGCCACTATTTAAAGTGGTATTTATTTTTTATCCAACAATTCTAATGTTGAACAAAAATAGCCATTACTTTATTAAAATTAATATGAGAAGACATTTTTACCCTTTCTTCCATTACATTTAATAGGGTAGATTTATTTTCAGAACAGAGTCGTGGTCTTTGGTCGTGATGTTTTCACGGGCCGTCTGGGGTTCCAATGGAGACATCCAAATATTTCTCTCTGACTGCATCGCTTTTATCCTCTCTTTAGTGCATGCTGGTGCAACTTGATTGCCGAGTCCTTTCAAGTTCTCGCCAACTACTTTTATACTTATTAGTCTCCATGACTGTTTACTGAAATTTCCATAAGCTTGCCTGCAACTTTTTTGGGATTACAAGTGTTTGTAAAAATTGTACCTTGTTAAGGACTACAATAGCGATAAATTTTACATTTTTAAAGAAAAAAAAAGTTCAAAAGTTAAGGACACTTGGTTCTTAACTTTGAGTTTCAAGTTTAAAAGTTAAGGACACTTGGTCCTGAACTTTGACTTACAAGTTCAAAAGTTAAGGACACTTGGTCCTTAACTTTGAATTCCAAGTTCAAAAGTTAAGGACACTTGGTCCTGAACTTAGACTTACAAGTTCAAAAGTTAAGGACAGGGAGTCCTTAACTTACAGTTACAAGATCAAAAATTAAGGACAATAGGTCCTTAACTTTGACTTACAAGTTCAAAAGTTAAGGACGCTTGGTCCTGAAGTTTGAGTTCCAAGTTCAAAAGTTAAGGACACTTGGTCCTGAACTTAGACTTACAAGTTCAAAAGTTAAGGACACTTGGTCCTGAACTTAGACTTACAAGCTCAAAAGTTAAGGACACTTGGTCCTAAACTTAGACTAATAAGTTCAAAAGTTAAGGACAGGCAGTCCTTAACTTACAGTTACAAGATCAAAAGTTAAGGACAATATGTCCTTAACTTTGACTTACAAGTTCAAAAGTTAAGGACGCTTGGTCCTGAAGTTTGAGTTCTAAGTTCAAAAGTTAAGGACATGTAGTCCTGAAGTCCTGAAGTTATGTTCAAAAGTTAAGGACATGTAGTCCTGAAGTCCTGAACTTAGAGTTCCAAGTTCAAAAGTTAAGTACATGTAGTCCTGAAGTTAAGTTCAAAAGTTAAGGACATGAACAAAATGGTATTTTCGTCCGGGCAGTTAAAGTTTATTTAAGCAGTGGCTAAAGACTAAAGGTATTTTAAACAGTGGCTTAAAAGTAAATACATGTGCTATTAGTTGCTAACCGTGCACTTCCCCCTATTTTATATCTATGTATAGGCCGAAAACTTGTGTATATGTTTTATTGACAATGTAGAATCTATATAGGTCAAAATATACTCTAAAATATTTAGAGCAATATAGCACTAAGGAATGGGCCAGTCGAGGTCGACCAGGAAGCAACGAGGTTTGTGGTCGAGATGTCAACAACGGGCGAGATCGATCACCATTAGCAGAGTTGTAACGACCAGTTTTCAAAATGTGATATTAAAGAGAATATTCTAGTGGTTATTCTCTGCACTTGTATTACGTTAGGGGTATGGCTCATATGTATAGAAAAAGAGGCATTGATGTAGGGCATGTGACATTCATTTGATAAGAACAGACTTTAGAGAATAGATTCTCTCTCTTATAAAAATACAAATACTACCTTTTCATCAAGATTCTTGTTCATATTATTCCACACTTTTCCATCAGATCCAAGAATAATTCAAATATTATAGGATTTGTCTGTCATCCATCATTGTTAGGATGGACAATCATCTAGTTCATCCTTTATTGGGTGAACCACTTCTCCTATTTACCTAAATGTCATCTAATGCTATTTATTGTTAGTTCTTCCTCCATTATTGCTCACACTTTTTAGAACAATTAATGTATGTTGAAATCAACCCACTACCAGATCTGTCTAATGCTATTCACGTTTTCGGAAACCATATCTAGAGATATTATTTTTAACTAAGTTTAACTCATTATAAACTCGATTGTTTTAGCCGAAAGTTATATTTTTGGTCAAACAATTTGGCGCCGTTTGTGGGGATTTTCTAGTTAAATTTTTAGTTTCTTCTAGATATATAACTAAGACGGATTGCTAACACAAAAAATAAGCAAGAACAAGATCTTATGTCTTTGTATGCACAAATCCAATATGGCAGGTAACGGAGGAGAAAGGACGAGAATAATAAGTGATCTCCAAACCAACCTCATGAACGTCATCAATGAGAGCTGTGAAACAGCGGATGAAGACGCAACGCCCAATGGCTCCCCTAGGCAAAATGGTTCACCCCCTCCTCACTGCAGCATAAAAAAATCTTTAGGTAAGAGAGCCTCCACATCTATGGGGGAAGACATGCCCCTAGATGTAAAAGAGCTCCTCGAAGCATGGCTAACCGACGCGCTAATTGGCGTCCTTAACAAGTCCGCCCAAGATGCGACTGTGGAAAATGCAAGGATTTTCAGTGTGCAACAAGCGAACAAACAATATGACCAACGCCACCTCTAACAACAGGTATTACTTGCAACGTCATTGATAATACAGGTGATAACGCTCTTGCAACTATTTTGAAAATGATGGAAGAAACAGAGAACGAGAACAAGGTACTCCGAAATCAAATGAAAGAACAGCGAGAAAGGGTCAATAAAATAACCGGGTTCCCCCAAACTATTGTCGAAGAGAGACGCCGACTGATTTGTCGAGCAGCCCTACAGTGACCATGCAGCCCCGCATGCCATTCCGAAGACCTTAAAAATGCCTCCCTACCTAAAAATATATTATAGCACGACTGACCCTGAGGATCATGTGACTCACTACGTCATCATCGTGAAAGGCAATGATCTCGCCAAAGAACAAGTATCCTCCATTTCGTTAAAGAAATTCGGCGAAACCCTCAGGAGGAGAGTTGACATGGTATTCACAACTAAGAGATGACCGACAAGTTCATAACGGCCCATGTTGGGGCCAAGAAGGACGAGGCAAGAGTGAACGACATATTTGATATTAAGCAATATCCAAGAGAGGGACTGAGGGACTTCATCGCCCGTTTCAACCGAGTAAGGATGACCCTGCCGAACGTGTCAGAAGGGATGGCAGTCGCAACCTTCCAGAATGGGATGAGCAGGGACTTCGAGGGAGACTAGAAAGCTATTGAGTCGACTGGTGAAGTATCCCCCAACCACTTGGGATTAAATACACAACATGTATTGTGCCGAGGTCCGAGAAGACGAGGAGGACCTCAATGGACCAACTCATTGATTAACCTCGGTATAGTACGAATCCAAAAAGGATCGAAGAAATGATACCAGAAGGGACCTTGACGCTTCACGAGCCAACATGGAACGACATGAACCATATGTCAGAGCGGCCATTGCACCCCCTCCTCCCGCGATGAAGAAGGACTGGGATTCATTAGAATGAAAGAGGTATGCCTTTTTCATTATCCTCTCACAACTTTTGTGTGTCACTTACAGAAATAGTCTACGCCTTGGAGAAGCTCGGACCAAAGGTGAAGTGGACAAAAAATATGAGGTTAGATCCGAGTACCAGAAAATCGGACACCCTTTGCGAGTTGCATCAAGAACGAGGGCAAAAAATCAAAATTGCACCTCCCTAAGAAGGAGGTCGTAAACATGTTATGACAGGGACATTTCAAAGAGTTTCTGAGAGAACGAGGAAGGACCAACTTTCCAGAGGGCGCGAATAACATTCAGGGCCGCCGAATCGCCCTCACCAACATGCACCATCCACATGATCATCGGGCGAAATCACGCTCCCCTTTTTTGCCGGTGGCGTCACTTTGGAGACCACATTAAACATCATGGACCAAGACACAACATACAACGCCATAAAAGGGCATCCATGGATACACACCATGAGGGTCATCCCTTCCAGCTTATACCAGGTCATTAAATTCCTGACTTCCTGAGGGATATTCAACATACGAGGGGAACAATTCATATCCCAAAAATTCTACCGTATCGTCCTAGACTACACGGCCACTCAACAAGTGAAGGACCAAGAAAAAAAGGCATAACAATCAACATGGTCGAGGTCGATATGTGATGATAACGAAGACGTCATCAGAGACCCCGATATGGTTAAAGCTGCGGAATCGACCATAGAAGACCTCGACCCCGTTCAATTTGACACCAACGATCATAACAAGAAAGCTTACATCGGCTGCAAACTTCACGAACCAGGTAAATTCCATTAGTTCTTAACTACTAATGCATATTTGTTTGCTTTCCGCTAACGCTGGCAAGTGGGCGGGGCCCGGTCCTAAACAGGCTTCATGGTCTGGTCCTAAATGGTCCCGGGCTTCATGGACCGGTTCTAAGTGGTCCGAGGCTTCATGGGCTTTTTTGTAGGAATCGGCCCGGGACCACGAACTAATGGTCCCAGGCTATGTGGGCCGGTCCTGGGTCTATGTGGTTCCAACATATATTTTCTATTTTTTTATATCGGTTAGATAAAAAAAGATGGTAATAAAAATATCTAAGCAATTTCTCAAAAATTATATTATAGAATTGTGACCAAAATTTTTTATTTCAAATTTAAAGACAAAAAATCTTGTAAAGATATATTCAAATCAATGCGTTATAATTTTATTATAGCATTAAAAAAAATAGTAATATCTTTCCTAGTCTTCCTCTCCCCTATGGAATGAGCATAACAAGGTGCTAATACCACCATTGATAAGAAAAAGAAACTAATCAAGATGTGCCAAAATACAAGTTACATATTAATTTACATGGTATCTCTTACAAAATTTCATAAATCCTTCAAGGTCCGGAAGAATTTCCGTTGGTGGTGGCGGAAAAGAAGCTTGGTCATCACCGCTTCTGAGCGAAGCAACATCCTCCGCAAGTTCGGCTAGCATTTCTTCATAAGCTTCGTCTACCTCTGGTTGTGATTCAACAAGTTGAAAATTTCTTCTTTCCGAACGAATCCAATCTTTGTAAAGTACTGGTTTTTTCAAGCTCTCCCTCATACACGCTCTATAATCACCGAGTTAAAGTCTTGATTGACTGAAAGCGCTCTCTGATGCCACTATTGAAGCTTGAATAGTTAAAACGTCTTGGGCCATCCTTGAAAGAATCAGAAAGTGTTTTTCTTTGTCCTTCCACCATTCCAAAATATTAAAGGAGCCGTCGGGATTAGCTTCCTCAATTCCTTGTGACAAATAAACTTCAAGCTCATTTAGTTGTGAAAAATCACTAGTACTAGACTTTAGAACTCCTGAACCCCGCCCAAGCACTAAGTGTTTTTACTCTCGCAATACATTTAGATGATTGAGAACTAGAAGAAGAAGGAGTTGGCACATTTGGTCTAGCATGGGCTAATGCAACTTGATAAGTATTATAAATAGTTTGAGCATTTATTTTAATTGAGGCTATTGCGTCCGGAAGTGTAGACAACTCCTCACCTTCAAGTACTAAACTATTATAAACAGTTTCATACCAAAATTAAGGACCTCCTAATTTCATAATAGGATTTAACAAGGCAGCAACACCATAAATAGGGGAATAGGGAAAAAATATTTTTTAAACTTTTTTCTCATAGAATCAACAACAAGTTGATAAATTACCCCACTCTCTGAAAAATGATCAAATAAATTTACAAGTTCTGCAATATAAACTAAACAGTTATAAATAGTAGGATAATATTTCCAAGAAAATTCATTTGTAGCAATATAAAATTTTTCTAAAAAATCTACAAGCATTTTAACATTAGCCAAAACCGCATTTGCAAGGTGTTCATCATCATCACTTACATGAGCATTAAACATTGAGTTTATGAGGTTTCTATATTCATATGCAACAACTAAATTTTCATACATGTAACTCCATCTAGTTGGACAAGGTTTAGGAAGGCCAAATTCATCGCATCTTTTAAAATATTCCTAAATCTACTTTTATGGTTTGAATAAAAAAGCCAGTTAAGAGCCACTTTAACCTTTTCAATTTCAACATTTAAAATTCTCATACCATCACCCACAATTAAATGGTAAATATAACAAATACATCTAACATGAAAAATGTTACTAAACGCAGGACTCAGTGTAATGGTAATCAAGGCTACATCATTTGTTACTAATAGCACTATCCATTAAAACTGACATTATTTTATCACTAATGCAAAAATATCTACAAATATTTGTAACCGTGCTAGAAATAAACTGCCTTGTGTGACGTGAATCAATTATTCTATAAGCAATAATGCGCTTTTGCATTATCGAATCCTCATCAATCCAATGACTGGTAATAGTAAGGTAATCACAGTCATTACCACTTCTATCAATATCAGTTCTAATATCATCACGATAATTTATATGAGTAAAAAATTACGCAAATATTGTTCATATTCATGTTTATATTTATAAATGCCGCTCTTTACGGTTTTTCGAGGAAAACCTTTATAAGTAAGATTAAAAAAATTTCTAATATAATGCAAAAAATGAGGGTTAGAAGGAAAACTATAGGGTAAGCACATAACAATAACCATTTTTGCCAATTCTTCCCGATCTTTTTTTTGGATCATAATATAAAATACCACCGGTAACAGTGTTAATTTCAGATTGAAATTATTTTGACCCGGTACTAGAGTCAACCTGACTAGGTACACTTGTCCCCTCGGACGAAGCTTTCATACGAAGATATTTGAGTTTATCTTGAGGGTGTATCAATATGT
>ML431969.1:0-13300 GCA_005239525.1 Nicotiana knightiana | reverse complement strand
GATGAGGAGGGTTATCACATTCTGCATTCCAGTGGTTACCAAGTGGTTGACTAATGCATGATTTGCATAAGCCTCCATTGGTTGTGTCAACAATGTGTACCTGCTGTTTTTGCCCCGATTCTTCCACCTTCTTAGTAAGTATACTCATTTGTGTTATCAAGGTGGCCACGTTCTCTGCAATGGTATTAGATGGATCGAATGGCACTGAATGAACTACAGGAGTAATGGGTGCATTCCTTGTTGTCCATCCTGAATTATGTGCCATTTTATCAAGTAGGATTTGACTCTCTCTCCACGTTTTGCTCAGAAATGCTCCACCAGCTGAAGCATCAACATTTGCTTTAACCGTATCTGCCAAACCCATATAGAAATGTTGCCCCAACATTTGATCTGGAATACCATGATGTGGACAGATAACTAACTTACCCTTAAATCGCTCTCATGTCTCTTGTAAGGTTTCGGCTGGTTTCTGTCGGAAGCTTAAGATCTCATCGATTTGTTGGGCAGTCTTGTTAGGTGGGTGAAACATGTTCACGAATTGCTTAACTAACTCCCCCCATATGGTAATGGAATTTGGGGAGTGATTTTAGCCAAGTCTGGGCAGCACCAGTCACTGAGAATGGAAACAACAACAGTTTTATTGCCTCTTGAGTGACGAGGGTGGTCGATGCAGTTTTAACCCAACTAGGTCGGGATCGAATCCACAGGGAATTAATTGATTGGAATTAGGTTTATATCTAAGCTAGATGAGGGCTTTGATTCTAATTACACTTATACAAGTTTGGGTTTGATTTCTTCTTCTAACTTTACTCTATTCATTGCACTAATTGAAACTAAGGACAATATTTTTGTTGTTGTTTTTCAAGTTTTTAAAGAGACTAGGGTAGTGACTTATACCTAGGTGGATATCTAACGGGTAGAAAAATCTAGGGCAAGCTTGATTAGATGGGGTTGTAATATAGCTATCACACCCAGGTACTCACTCTATATCTCTCGGTAGTTTGAGTGATTTTGCCCAATTTGGCTTTCTCAAGTCCAAATGGGTATTCATGCAAATCAAGTGATATGAGCTCAAGTCGGGTATTACTATCTCTAGGTTTAACCCTTTAATTGGGGATATCAATTTCTTGAGTTCACCCCAATTCCTTGTTAGCCTAATTTTCCGAGACTAGTCCCTCTTTCTCAAGTAGAGACTAAGTCATAAAGGCATGAATCAATGTTTGCAACCATCAGTTCTATAGTTCTAGCAAGAACTAGGCTAAATATCACTAACCCATTCACATTCAAGCCCTAAAATCAAATACTCATTAAATACCCACACTAGGTATGAGTTTATCTACTCATGGAAATAACAAAAATTAAAGATGAAATGAAGATAAAATCCAAAATATTAATCTATGGAATGAAAATCTAATGTTAAGAAGTGAATCTAGTACAAAATTTCCCAAAACAGAATATCCAGCCGTCTCAGGTGCTCTTACAAAACATAACATCACCTAAAAATGACAAAAAGTTCTATTTATACTAAGCCAAAAATATCTGACAAAAATGCCCCTGCGGAGGTTGTGCGGCCGCATAATTCTGAGTGCGGCCGCACTCTTTCTTTCGCGGCTGCATAATTCTGATGCGGTCTATGTTCTTCTCTTTTGGATCAAGGTTGAGCTGAGCTTTTGCCGACCACATAATTCCAAGTGCGGTCGCGCTCCAGATTATGTGGCCATATAAAAGTGATGTGGTCCGCACTTGCTTGAGTTTGGCTTGAGATCAGCTCTCTGATTCTTCATCTTGCGGACCGCATAATTTTGATCGCGGCCGCACAATTCTGGTGCGGTCCGCACTTCTCTCTTTTGCTCAAGTTGTAAGCTCTCTGAATCTCAGTCATCGCGGTCCGCGTAATTTCACTTGCAGCCGCACAGGGACTTTCACGGCCGCACATTTCTGGTGCAGTCAGTGCTCATCATTTAGCCCAATATCATACTCTCTGAATCTCCCTCTTGCGGACCACATAATTATGATCGCAGTCGCATCATGGATTTCGCGTTGCCCAGCCTTGGTTTTTTTCAACTTTTGACTACTTTGTGAGTTGATTTTGATTCCTTTGGCTCATTTTGAGCAATTCCTGCAAGCAAGCATATTTCATTAGTTTCCGAGAATACCTTCAAGCATTTTTGACCTAAAACACAAGTAAAAGAGAGCAAATATTAGGTTAAAATCCCTACTTATCAACTCCCCCAAATTTAAGCTTTTGCTTGTCCTCATGCAGATAAGGTAATTCCCACCTCCACTAGAAAAAGGATATTTCAGTTGACCTAAGGTGAATAAATCATGCATCAATTGGGACTAACAATTACCTCAACACAAATGAATTATCAACAACACCATGTTTTGACCTTTTGAGTACTATAGTTCTAATGTGACACTAGAGCATCAAGAGTTGACTTAATTCACCAAGGAAGATCGCTCTATCACGTAGTTCATTGTGGAACCAACCCAAACTCCTCCTCCTATACTCTCCATGATCAAATCTCACTTTAAATGTAACACTCAAAACAAGGATTGTGAAGAAGTGCGATCATCTCTCTCAAAAGAATGTCACAAGTCCGGCTCTAAGTACCATAAGCTTTCCCCTTATGTAAATTGACACTAATGTAAGCTCACTCAACTTGAAATCATATAGGGATTTTGCAGGAATGTAATGAAATCTTTTGGATCAATGTAGGACTTATCGGACTATGATGGTTTCATCTTTCCTTAAGCACTCCATTTTCTCTTTTGGGCTCATACTTTCTTGACTCTTTGAGTCATTTTCTTCTTCCTTAGGGGGACTAGAGAAACACATTGTCACTCTTTCTTGCTCATGAAAATCATTTTTCTCCTTTTCTAATCACTCCATGCCTTTCATCATTGCTTTCTTAGAATCCCTTCAACTTTCACTTTCTTTTTGTCATATTTATTTTTTGCCTTTCTTCCTTTTCTTTGACTTTCTTTTTCTTCATTTTTTTTTTCTTCTTTGAACCTTTATCACTTTCAAATTCCTCGTGTCTACCCCAAACTTATGCTTTTTCGAATTGGTTATCACGAATGCTAAGGAAAGATCGGGTGCCAAGATAGGGTCATTATAAAACGGATAAAGGCTTGTAATGTGGCTATTGAATGAAAAAGGCTTAGGCTCAAAGGGATTGACTAGGGATATCACATTGGTAGGATATGGAATCTTTCAAGTTTCAAATTGGATCAAGGAGAGCCTACAATTATTTCTCAAGTCAAGCTACACTTGGAATTTTGCCTAGACAAACATTCAGGGCAAGTTCTAGACTTATTGGCACGGAACATGGCCTTGCAATTCAATACCTCACCTCTCAAGCTGTTGGATTGTTAAAGAGAACAGATTCGAGGGTCCATAACAACCCTAGATAAGATTGAAAATCACAAATATCTCAAAGAAACCACTCGATGATTGTTTTAGTTAACACAAGAGTCTAAAGGTCACAACTAGAGCTATTCTTTACCAATCAACTTGTTTCTAACCATAAGGTCGAAGGTAAATGCGTTAGTTCCAAGCGAAGCCTGCTTGAGACCTTTTTATTCATTACTACTATATATACAGAAACATAAAAAAACGGACTCAATCTCTTAAGAAGGTTGTCACGCCATCCATCATTGGAAAGAACCACCCGGTTCACACAACATCCACTTTTGGAAAGTACCGTGGCATTAATAAAACCAAAGGCTTATCGTTCACACAAAGAGTGCTACTAACTTAAAAAGAAGCTATTAAAAGAATAAGAATCTATGATACTATGGAAAAACAACGAAAGAAGTTATGAAGTAAACTACGGAAAGTAAAACTGAATATGTACAAAATGAAGTAAAGCGAATTTATACATAATGGAAATGAATATATATATCGAATGGCAAGAATATATACACACCAAAAGTGAAAATAAAGATAAATAAAGATAAAGAAAAATAGTATAATGGTTATTACATACCAAATTTCATCAAATCAAAATGGACCACCCCCCAAATGAAAAATAGCATTGTCCTCAATGCTCATAACAAAAAAAAAGTAGGGAAAAAGGGTAGAGAGTAGAGAAAACTCCCTATGTGGTCTCTGCCTGCATCGGGTCCTCAACATAGACGGGGTCCTCAGCATGCATGGGCTCATCAGCACCCTCTGTATCCTCTAACTGGATCTCCACAACCTCTGACTGGGGGACTATGGGGTTGCTGAGCATCTGAATCAGCTCCTCAGCAGTGTGTGAAGTGGTAGCCGGCTCCTCATACTGGACGGTTGCTGCCTCTTATGCCTCGAGCACTGCTACATGTGATGTCGGGACTGTCTCCTCCATGAGCAGGTCCAATGGAATATCACCTGCAGAAGCAATCTTCTCAACCTCTTTGCTCAACTTCTCCACCGACTCCTTAGATTTTTGAGTCTTCCGCATCTTCTTCACCTGCTTCCCCAAATCCTTCATAATCCTCCCATGTGCATCAAGAGTCTCCCGGATCTTCTTCTAGTCATCCAGAATCTTCTTCAGGTTGTCTAGATTCTTATTCAAAGATTCCTCCACTGATGGAGGTACCTGAAGCTCTAATGGGGTTGAAGATTGTGCTTCCACTGCACTGGATATGGCAGTCAGCTTTGTGGTAGTTGCCTGCATCTAGTTGTTGAGACTGGATAGTGTCTGTGAAACCCGCAGTGCAGTCTGAGGGTAGGTAGAATATGTGGGCACTGAAACTGGCACAGAGAGGGATGGCCCGAAGGATGGAGGATGCATGGTTGTTGCTCCGGTAGAAGTACCTGCTGCTGTGGGAGGCTCGACAACTGGTCCGGTGGACACTACCCCTGGCTCTTCAGACTGTTCAGTGGAGGTAGTGGCTTTACCCTTGGATTTAGGGTTATCCGCCCCCTGGAGGTGATACCATGAGAAAGGCTTCTTAGCATTCACCTCAAAATCAAAATGCCTCTTCTCTACCCTTTGATCTTAGAAATACTCAGTAAGGAAGTTGGGGTAGGGATAGGATCTTTCGTCTTTCTGGATTGCATTGGAGATGTTGTAGGACATCAAGTTTCTCACATTAATCGGATAACCTGCCATGATGGAAACTACCAATACTGCTCGGGGGAGTGGGAGGACATTCTCATGCTGGCAAGGGTCAAGACGGCTGCACACGAATGTTTGCCACCCTTTTGCTTCAAAGTTAAGGGTGGCTCTTACTATTTGAACTCCTGTTGTGAGCCATGCAGGTGTTGTCCCCCGAATAGCAAGTATCTCAGCTAGCCATGGGCGAGCTGCATCACCCAAGGCTAGCTTCTCTAGGTATTGCACTACCTCAACCTCCTCGAAACCTACAAATTTGTTCAGTGTGTAGCCATCAAACCAGATTTTCAAGTTCCGGACCTTTCTCACCTTGGTGCCCTTTTTTATGTGGGCTATATTTCCATAAAATTCCTTGACGAGGTATTCATTGGCCTCTTTCAACCGTCCAATAAACCATTTCTATCCTTTTCTCTCTGTGAGTTTCTTTAGTACATTCGGATTGTGATGGCTTAGGTCTTTGGTTATGAATTTTCGCTCAAGAGTGAGCGACCTTTGGGGCCACCATTCCCGGAACTTGGCATATGCCTTCTCACTTAAAAATATATCAACCCACACCTCTAGCTTCCTTGAACTAGCCAGGCCTCCCACAATTGTGTCACCCCCTCCCCCGTCATTCGGGACCTCATCATCATCATCTAAATTTATTGGGGCAGCTGTTTGTTGCGCCCCCTTTTTTCCTCTTCGCGGAATATCGAGTTTATGACATTGGTTGGGAAAACTCTTTCCTTTTGGGAAAGGGGTTTGCATATTTTGCAGAGTCGCCACCTAACGATTTTAATGGTGTGTTAGGACACCTAAGGGGGTCCAATTATAAATACATTGCTAACCAGAGATTTGGGAAAGGGCTTGAAATTATCCTAAGGGGAAGGTGTTAGGCACCCCTCAGAATCCACAAGTGTGGTTCCCGACCAAATGGTTTCATGAATTTGTACAACTAGCAAATAACAAGTAAAGTCTCAAATAAGAGGGGATTTAAATCTTGAGCATGCAGATGTTTAGAAAATAGTAAAGAAGATTAGCTTTTAAAAAAGAATTACGAGCTAGCATATAAAGGTGTCCTGGGTTTATAATAATATGGATCACATCAATGCAATACCCGGTAATCACTCCTCGAAGAGGGGCTACACGTGGTATTAGCGCACCGGTCATCATATCCATATTCTACCCACCTCATGAAGGTGATTAAAGCGTGTGTTGGTCACGGACTCTATTGCGTGGTATTACCCGCCCCATCCTATCAGTCCTGGATGAGGCTAGGACTACTATCCTAAAAGGGAGTACTAGGTTGACCCCTAGGTTTAAAAGGACAAGATTTTGAGCGACAAACAACGTCAATTAGGAATTCAGATAAGGGGAATACAAATAGGAGCAGATACGAGGCCCAAGTATTCCTCCACAGATTATGCACATAATTAGCACGACTCAAACACAAGTAAGGCCTTATTAACTTCAGAACCTAAGGCATGATATCTAGGTGAGAATGCAATAGTGAGGCAGCTTTATTACTGATTTCAGAGGATGAATTTTATCAGCTTCTTACTGATTATAACCATTAATAGTCAAGCAGCGGGTATGAAGGAGTATGTTTCCAATTTTAATGGATTTAACACCTAGGCATTGCTTAAGCGTATGACAATACTCAGTAATTACCTGATTATTAAAGAAACATGCTATACTTAATGTTGCAAAAATACAGAACTATTACCAGTTGTTTGAAACATGGTGAAACTATTCTTTTAGGGCCTTTTCCATGCAATCAGTAGTTAAACTAGGTGTTGAATGAGGTCCTAAGACATGATATCTAATATGCACAAATAGGGATGCAGAGTGGGTGGTATGTAGAATTCCTAGGCAGGATTTCTAAATGCATAAAGTCACAGTATTTGAACATGCTATGCAGAAAGTATGATGATGACTTGTTTATTAGCGCATTATTATCCTAAGCATGATTATTATGCGTACCACAACATTAAGGCGATATTAGAACTGGCTTACATGAATAACAGGTTTATATTAACGTTTAATCCTAGAGAATTATTTCTATATGATAAATGACAATACCATAATAGGATGCTGAAACGGTAAACATGGACCGAAGGAACGGGATATCTAATGCATGATATGCTTGCATATAACCAGCCCTAAGCATGAATTTCTAGTGCACACGTAAGAAATGTAAACTTAGAAGCAATGTATCTACCCTTTAACATGGATAATCTATATAACTACCCTCCCCTTTCCACTATCCATTCCCAAATATCTGTTTACAAATTATTACAAGCCATGAATTATGAATTACATAACCAAAGGAAAAATAAGAAGTTACTTTTATAGGGAGCCTTCAATTAGGCCCAGATCTTCCAAACCTCAATGCCTTTGGTGTTTCATAGCCTTTCATAGTCCGGGTGTTTCAGAGTTCCCTAAGGACCTCAAGGACTCCCGGGCAGTGCCTACACCCAGACATAGCCAAAATAGAGTAAGTGCAGTGTGGAATGGCCATCCTCTGTTTATCAAAGTTCAGAGGGAGCTCAAGGGTCCCAAGGCAATGCTCACACAGAAAGGGCAGGACCTAGACTTCTAAGAGTATATGTGAGAGTGCTTTTTATTTTTTAAAATGGTTTAAGTAAGAAAACAGTTTTGAGAAAGGGTAAGTAAAAAAATAGTTTTGAAGAGGGAAATAGAAGCTTAACATCACACAAAGACCAAGGATAGTCCAACAATCACAAACAGGGGTAATGGTATTTTCGGGACAAATACAGAGCATGTGAGGGCAGACATGCAGCAGGCAGATACACATATAGACATACAATCAGAAACTCCTAAGGGTTCAGAGGATTATGGTACAATTAAGTACTAGGTTAGATTAACCCCTAAAACAACTAAGACCATGGTTAAACTAATGTACCAGTCATAGGCATGTAAGAAGTAGGTGCTAAGTATACAGAAACATGTTGGTCATAAACAAATAAAGCCTAACTTAACATGCAGAAGGGAGTTCAGGATCCTAGATACATGCTGAATAATAAGTAAAAGTAAATTGGAAGCACACTGAATTACAACAGCAGTAGAAACATGTTGGTTTGAGGACTGAAATCTAAATTAGAACATACCAGTGAAGTGAAGAAAGCAGTAACACAAACAGGAAGTAGGAGATGCACAATAGTTAGCCTTGACTTGCAGCCGGCTAACTTAGAATGGTAGTAGTTAGCACAGAAGAGAGAGCAGAGAATTTTTTTTTTTTAATTGTGAGAGAGAGATTTTGAACAGATCAGTTCGTCTTTAATGAGAGAAAAAGTATGCATATATATAGCTTTGAAAGCTGGGTGAAAAGTAAGGTAAAAATCAGAATCAATCAACAATTATGGAACTTAGTATCAATCAGAGTGAAATCAGCTCAAGTACTACCATGATTAAGGGAGCTATTCAAACGGTGAGTAACAAATAAGGAAAGACACCATATATAGCTTAAAGGAATATTCAAACAGTGTATAATCAGCATAGGTATCCCTTAATTGAAGGGGTTAAATTCAAACGGCTAGTAGGCAAATAAAAAAATAAGGAAAGTTCCCATGCATATAACATATAAAGAAACAATTCCAGCCCAGTACAAGTATGCAATTGAGACTAGGTTCATCAGATTCTAATTAAGGAAATAGGGATCAATTAACAGTAAATTAACCAGGTAACAAGGTAAGAAATAAGCTAAAGGTCGAAAATTAGTAAAAGTATCCCATAAGAAATCAGTAAGGTTTTCAAATCACAAGGAACCAGGGATTCAAATAATAAATCAGGAACCCTAACAAAGTAAAATTACAGAGAATCACGGATTCGAACAAGAATAACATCAATTAAAGGAGATTAACATGAATTGAATAAATAACAGGCAAAAAGTCAGAAACCCTAGTAGTGAAATCATACGAAACTAGGGATTCATATGAATTACAGAGTGAACAGTGAGATAAACGGGAAACCAAGAAAAATCAAAGACATAAATGAATAACATAGGTTAAAATATCAATGAATCATAAAGCTCATGAAACGCAAACACATATGCAAACATATTATCAAAGACAAATCAGGAACATAGGGCTTAGGACTAGAAATTAGGGATTTCAACACAACAACTCATATAAGATAGAGAAACTTGAATGAATCGTTAAAACACAGTAGATACCTTAGGATAATACTGAAAAGTCATGGAAAAATTATTTAGGAGGGGTCATGAAACCCTAGTTTGAAACGGAAAGCCTTTTTTAGAGGAAATCGGAGAATCTTTGAGAAAAACAATGAAATAGCTCAAAACATACACAAATCTATCATAGATCTAAAAGAATCAGAAAGTTTTAAGAGTTAGGGTTTTACAGAAAACCTCAAAGAAGATGAGAAAGACCTCGAACAACACTAGCTCGAGCCTCAGGGTCATAAACCCTACTCGGAATCAAGCTTTTGAGGCTTGAAGTAGATAGGAACACCATGGGTGTAAGCAGACGGGTTCTCTCCCTTTGAGGTCCTTAGGGAGGACATCACCGGCATAGGAGAACCATGAGAGGCAAGAGGACGAAGGCTTCAAGGTCTCCGGAAAAAGGGTGGCCGGAGAAGATGAAGGAGTTCATCAGAATTGAAGAGACGGAAGTCTCTAGAAGAGATATGAGAGTAGAGAGATGAAGGGTCTTGAGAGAATGAGGGGTCAGAGGGGGTAGTTAGGGTTTAATTATGGTAACAAATATATGGGTCGTTGATCTAATTTGATCAACGGCTCAGATTGGTTTGAAATTGGGCCGGGTAAGGATTTGGGTTTTGGGCTGGGTAGATTGGGTTAAATAAATAAGGTGGGTTGGGTTTAGAGTTAGGCTATAATTTAAATAAAAGTGGCTAATTGTTAAATACCCATTAAAATTAAATAAATAATTAATAAAATAGTTAATAATTATACAAAAAATGAGATTGAGGTTAAATAAGTACAATTAAGCTAATTAGCTAATATAAGAAATATAAAATGGCTAATCAGTGATTAAAATGGCATAAAATATAAGATTAGGCCATAATTGTAAAATTGCTGTCATTATAATCAAAATAATGCAAAAATTGGCTAATTTATGAAAGAATTAAATCCTGACAGGAATAGAATGGTATATTGAGCTAAGAAATAATTTTAAATTACTTGTAATGCAATTTATGAATAGTTATTAAATATAAAACACTAAATAAATAGGAAAATAAATTGGTAAAATTATGAAAAAATGCCAATTATTATGAAAAGTGATTTTGAGGTATATATGCAAATTTAAAAAAAATAGTTTGAGGAAATATCACCTTGACCACGAGAATGCACCATTGTCTGCAACACACAAGTAGTGAAAGTCAGTTAGAATTGGGTTTCAACATGTGTTTTTGAATTACAGTTGAAAAGAAAGACATTGCTTCTCAAAACAGGGCAGCGCGGACCGCACAAAAGTGAGTGCGGCCACGGACCGCACAAAAATGAGTGTGGCCGCATAATTTTGAGTGCAGTCGCGGAGATACCAGGTTCATACTACTGGTTCTCTAAAGTTACCTCAGTGCAGACCGCGCAATTTTGAGTGCATCCTCATAACACCCATCGCGGACCGCACAATTTTGAGTGCGGCCGCATAAGCACTTTGTTGGGTCTCTGAAGTTCAACTGTGCGAACCGCATAATTTTTAGTGCGGCCACAAAAATCAACCGCGGACCGCACAAAATTGAGTCTGGCCGCACAATCTTAGCAAACAAAAGTGCCTTCAATCTAGGGTGTCGCTGACCGCATAATTTTGTATGTGGCCGCATACCCTAGTGCGGACTGCACAAAAATGTGTGCGGACGTGAAATTCAAATCATATCGGCACTGAAGTACGATTAATACTAGGGTTTTCACTAAATAGGCATGATTTGTGGAAATTAGACAATAAAAGCTACTAACCCCAGCCCCCATTATGCTTTCAAACACTACCCACGTGCTTCTAAGCAAGAATTAAGAATCAATTTGACAATTTTGGCATGAATCTAACCCTAGATAAAAAGAAAACTAAAACAAAGAGAAAGAAAAGAAAAAGATGAAATTAATTCATTGAAATCAACATACCAGTAGTGAAATGTAGTAGGAAATCAAAACTTGATGAATAAGAGATGAGATTGAAAACAAGGAAGTGCATTGTGCTTTAGTCTACCTTGAGAAGTCAGAGTTTGTAAAGTGTGAACAGTCTTAGAAAGGGTCTATTTATACTCTGACCCTGTTGGCCCACAGACTTACCTGAGTGCGGCCGCACAATTTTGGTGCGGTTCGCACTCGTTACCTTTTGTAGTTCAACAGCTGATTCACTGGCGCGGTCCAAGCCTACACTATTATTGAGTAGCGAGGGTGGTCGATGAAGATTTAACCCAACTAGGTCGGGATCGAATCCACAGGAGTTAATTGTTTGGAATTAGGTTTATATCTAAGCTAGATGCGGGCTTTGATTCTAATTACATCCACAAGTTTGGGGTTGATTTCTACTTCTAACTTTACTCTATTGATTGCACTAGTTGAAACTAAGGACAATATTTTTGTTATTGTGTTTTGTGATGACCCAAAAGGTCATCCCGTATATTTCTAGCTAATTCTATGTTCCGTGGTCATGAAAATCTCCTTCTATCTCACCTCGATTTGCGTGTGCAGCCCGAGCGTGTAGCTAGGAAGCCTTTACGTGAAAAACTGATAAAAATGATAATTTTATATTAGAAATTTGAATAAAGTTGACTTTGGTCAACGTTTTTAGTAAACGGACCCGGACCTATGATTTGACGGTCCCGGAGGATCCGTAGGAAAATATGGGACTTGGGCGTATGCTCGGAATCAAATTCCGAGGTCCCAAGTCCGAGAAATGAATTTTTAAAAGAAATTATTTTCTGAAAATAAAAGAGGTTTTTGAAAATGAAATTATATGTGAAACCTAGGGTATCGGGCCCGTATTATGGTTCCGGAACCCGGTACAGGTTCGACATAATATTTTTGCCATATCTGTGAAGTTTGGTAAGAAACGGACTTCATTAGATGTGATTCAGACTGTAAATGCAAAATTTGATGTTTAAAGAAGTTTTGAGGAATTTCGTTGATTTTTTTTTTAATTCATCGTTTTAGTGTTGTTTTATGTGGTTTGAAACCTCGAGCAAGCCTGTGTTAAATTATATGACTTTTTGTGTGATTAGACGGGGTCCACGGGTGTGTTTTAGATGGGCTACGGGTCTTTTCTTCCATTTTTGAACTGTTGTTTCTGGTATCTGTTGCCCTCTTTCGCGATCGCGTAGCCCAAGCCGCGATCGCGTATTGTTATGTTTTCCCCGACCATTTTTCCTTCATCGCGATCGCAGTGATTCTTTTGCGATCGTGATGTGTCCCTGTTGGTCACCCAAACTTTGTTCTTCGCGTTCGCATTCTTCAATACGCGATCGCATAGCTTCCTGTTCTCCTCCTCCGCGTTCGCGAACTCCTTGTCGCATTCGCGATGAACAACCTGGGCAGCTTTCCTCTTTCTTCTTCGCGATCGCAAACCATGTTCCACGATCGCGGTTCATTTAACGTCTGGGCAGAATATAAGTTTTCCAAAATCGGGGCTTCACTATTTTTAACATATTTTGACTTCTAGAGCTCGGGTTTTAGCGATTCTTTGAGGGTTTTTCACACAAATCTAATGGATAAGTGTTCTTCCACTATAATTAATTATATTTCATGAATTAGTTTTTGTTTTTATAATTTAATTTGTGTTTTGGGTTGAGGGAATTGTGGGTTTTGAAAGAAAACATCTAAAATGCAAAATCATGATTTGAAAGACCAAATGTATAGGAATTGGATAAATTTAGTATGGGTGAACTCGTATCCGAATGTGTAATCGAAATTTGTAAAATTTATCGGGTTCCGAGGTGCGGGCCCAGGGGTCGACTTTTGGGTCGATTTTCATAATTTTTTTAAAGTTTGAAACTTTATTGTTCGGGATAGTTCCTTATACGTTTTATGTGTATTTTGAAGTTGTTTTAGTTGATTTTGAGCCTCCCCGAGGTCTTTTCGCGATCGCGTAGTGTCCTGTCTGCCCCGCCCATTTTTCCTTCATCGCGATCGCAGTGATTCCTTCGCGATCGCTATGCGTCCCTGCTGGTCGCAAAAACTTTGTTCTTCGCATTCGCATTCTTCAGTACGCGATCGC